>PVKA01002727.1:0-38934 GCA_004027165.1 Ctenomys sociabilis | reverse complement strand
CTGTTGGTTGATTTCTTAATAACAGCCATTCTTTCTGGGGGGAGATGGACTCTCAGTATAGTTTTAATTTGCATCTGTCAAATGACTAATGATGTTGAGCATTTTAAATATATATTTATTTGTCATTTCTACTTCTTCCTCTGAGAAATGTCTAATTCATTTCAGAGGGTCATTTTTAGACTGGATTTTTAAATTTGGTAGGGTTGTGGTTGACTTTTTGCATTCATTATATATTTTAGATATCAGTACTTTATCTGAGGAACAGCTGGAAAAGATTTTTCTCATTCTCTTGGCTGTCTTCACTCTGTTGGTGGTTTCTTTTTGCTGAGCAAAAGCTTTTTAATAAGGTGAGACTTTTAAAATAAGAATAAATTGATTCTTTATGATATTTCCTGTGCAATTGGAGTTTTATTCATAAAGTCTTTGCCTATACCAATGTCAAGAGTTCTTCCTAGTCCATCTTCTAGAAGATTGAGTGTTTTTGTTTTAATATTTAGATCTTTGATCCTTTTTTTTTATTTTTTCATGATGAAAGATAGATCTAGTTTTAATCTTTGTCATGTGGATTCCAGCACAATTGATTAAAGAAGATATCTCTTTTTCAGTGAAGGGTTTTGGCTCCATTGTCAAAGTTAATGTGGCTGAGTATGTTTGGAGTTGTTTCTGAATCTTCTAATCTGTTCCACTTATCCTAGAGTCTGTTTTTTATTCCCCACAGGACTATGGTGTTTTTATTACAGTAGCTTTGTAGTATAATTTCATGTCCAGGATTGTGATGTCTTCTCCCTTTGTTGCCTAAAATTGCTTTTACTATTCTGGGTCTCTTCTGGTTCCAAATGAATTTTTAAGATTATTTTATCTAATTCTTTGAATTCTAATTACATATATATTTTTAAGACAGGATCTCACGATGAAGCCCAGGCTAGCCTCAACTGAGGTTGTCTCACACCAATCCTCCTACCTCAATCTCCCAGATTCCAGGATTCCAGGTATATGCCACCATATACAGCATGCTATTGGTATTTTGATCAGGATTGCATTAAATCTGTATAACAATTTTGGAAGCTTGACCACTTTCACTGTATTAGTTCTTCCTACCCAAGAACAAGGAATATCTTTCCATTTTCTGATATAATCTTTGCTTTCTTTCTTCAGAGTACTGTACTTTTCACTATAAAGTTCTTTTACTTCATTAGATTGATTCCTAGATACTTCATTTTTTGAATGCTGTTATGAAAGTTGTGGTTCCATTATTTTCTCTTTCAATGGGTTTGTTATTTGTGTACAGGAATGCTATTGACTTTTGTGTATTGGCCTTTTATCTAGCTACTAAATTTGGTTCTTATATCTAGAAGTGTTTTGGTGGAGTTTTTTGGGATTTTGATATTCTATGTCGAATATCATATCATTAATAATGATAATTTAACTCTTCTTTTTCTATCCTTACTCCTTTTCTTTCTCTGTTCTAGTCACTCTGGAAATGTTTCCAGAACTATATTGAATAAAAGTGATGATAGTGGGCATCTTTGTCTTGTTCCTGATTTTAGATGAAAGCTTTCAGTTTTTGTCCATTTAGTATGATGTTAGCTGTTGGTTTGTCTAGATTGGCTTTTATTGTATTGAGATAAAGACCATCTGTCTTAATTAATTTTCTCTTATTGCTGAGACAAAATACACAACACCCAAGTTAAGGAAAGAGAGGCTTATTTAGCTCACAGTTTCAGTCCATAATTAGGAGGTTTCAGTCCATAATCATTGGCTCCAAGGCAGGGTGGCATGGAACAGGGGCAATACTTTAGAGCAGCAGAAGATAAAAAAAGCAACAAGAGCAAAAGTAACCAATATAGAATTTGGTACTAGAGAAGTAGGGTTATTTTTGAGATTGTACCTGTGATTCAAGAGTCTTGGGAATGGCTTGTGGGAAGAGTTTGGAAAGGTCTAGAGGGACCAGGGAGATAGCTCCATAGAATAAGTGCCTGCCTGGCAAGCATAGGGTCCTGAGTCAATCCCCAGTACTACAAAACAAAACAAAACAAGGTTTGGAAGTGTTGCCTGAAAGAGTAGAGTTGAAATGCCTTAGACTGTTCTATATGGGAAACTAGTCAGAACTCAGAAGATCAGAAAACTACTAAAGACCAGGCTCAGGAGGTTTCTGCTGGAAAGGACTGAATTAGCTGCTGGACTCCAAATGATGTGTGGCTTGGCAGAAAGTTTGTGTGCATTTTGCTCATGTCCAGAGATTTTGCCTGAGACTGAGATTAAGGGCAGTGGACTACTTAAACTGGTAGAGGAAATTTCAAGGCTGTCAAATGTCAAAGCAGTGGCATGGCTATTGTTGTGGGCTTTTAGCCAGATCTATGTTGAAAACCAAGAGCAAAGAGCACAGCAGGATAATTTAAAATGTTGAGAGTTTGGTCAGAATGGGAGCTCCAGCAAAATGGTGCACTGCAGCAATAGAGCAAGATCTTGACTACTGTGAAGGAACAGGAGAATGTAAAAGATGGGCTGAGGGCACTGCAAGAAAAAGCACGTTTCTACCCTTCAGAAAGGTGAGACTTTTTTCTGAGGAGAAAACCATAGAACATCATGGACCCAAATGGCAGCAGCATAGAAATTCTGCTCCTCAGAATTGGATTCAGGGGCTGGGGAGGTAGCTCAGCAGTCTAAGCACCTGATTGGCAAATGCAAAGACCTGGGTTTGATTCCAAGTACTGCATGCTGTGCCAGCCCTGGAACGCCAGGCTCACCGTGTTGGGCCCAAAACTGGGCATGGTGGTACATGCCTGTAATCCCAGCCTGGGGAAACTGAGACAGGAGGATCACTATGAGTCCTAATAGCAAGACCTTGTATCAAATAAATAAATAAGAATTGGATTCAGAGTGCCCAGTGATCCAGGCACTCAACCCCTACAGACAAGAGAAAGGAAAGCCTGGCTATTACTCCAGCTGGCAGCAGACCTTGGCATCATCCACATGGTGCTGGTTTGAAGTGCATGCAAAATGCAAAAGTTATGGAATTATGAAAGCCTCCACCCTGATTTCAGAAGGCCTGGGAGGCTGGGCAGTGTGCCCCTGAGAGGGCAGTGTGCCCCTGAGAGGGCAGTGTGCCCGAGAGGCCAGTGTGTGAAGCTGTAAATGTGGAGCTAAGGGTGTAGTAGTGAACCCACAAGTTTGGAAAAGCCAGAGACATGGATCATCTAAGGAAAGCTGCAAGGAGTGAGCAAAGCGGGCCTAAGAGAGAAGCTATAGGAGCCGTAGCTTCCAGAAGTACCATGGGGTGGAGTCACTCAAGCCCTTTTGCAGCTCATAATGTGGCATAGATTGATTGCATCAGATGCTGCACAGAGAACTGCAGGATTAAATGTAGTTAATCCTTGTTGGATTTTGGGCTTGCTTTGGTCCCAATCCTTTGTATCCCTTGTTTGTAACTTTTGGAATGAAAATGTTTATCTTGTGCCCTTGAATGTTGGAAGTGTTAACTTTTCATTTGTACTGGGGCTCACAGCTAAGAGTTGGCCTTGCATCTCAGAAGACTTGGGACTTGGACATTTCAGCAATGCTGTTTGTTAGGACATTGGCATCTCTTAGAAAATATCTTTTTCATATATAGGAGGGGTGTGTGTAAGTCTTTGGAAGGCCAAGGGCAGAATTTTATGGTTCTAATGTAATCTAATGTTGATAGACTTAATGCTGAGTCTTAGGGTTTTTAAACTCATGTCATAATGTTTAAGCTATGAAATGATAAAATAACCATGTCTTCATATCTGGAAACAGGTTTAAGGAAATGTGTCTGATTGCCAAGTTGCAGTGGCTGAAATATTGTGTCAACTTGAGAAGTTTAAAAAGTTTAAGTGACTCAGTAGAAGACCAGGGTCCCCACTTTGTAAACGTCCTCATCCTTTGCAAGAGGAGGCCATGGAGTCGGTGTGAGTGCTACACCCTTCTTGGGTGGAGGCAGCCTGCTTACGCCGTGAGAGGAGAGCAGGCTTGCGTTCCCTTTTTGCTTGCATTACTCTTGCTGTCTTCTGCCACCTTGAAGAGCTACCCCTGTGCCATGCCACCCTGCACTGACTATGGGCTGAAATCTCCACACAGTGTGAGCTAAGTAAGCCTTCCTTCCGTAATTCTGGGTGCTGAATATTTTGTCCTAGCAACAAGAGAAAAGTAACTAAGGCAAAGACCTAATCAACTTGAAGGGGCTTCCAATGAAGTACACTCTTATCGCCATCTAATTTTCTGTAGCCTTTTTTGTTTTTATCATGAATGTGTGTTGGACTTTGTAAA
Source organism: Ctenomys sociabilis (assembly GCA_004027165.1). Lineage (NCBI taxonomy): Eukaryota > Metazoa > Chordata > Mammalia > Rodentia > Ctenomyidae > Ctenomys > Ctenomys sociabilis. The sequence continues at coordinate 34,650 of PVKA01002727.1, read as the reverse complement.
AATACTTTTTCTGCGTCTGTTGAAATGATCATGTGTTTTTTGTCCTTGGCTCTGTTAATATAGTGTATTACTCCAGTTATTGATTTGCACATGTTGAGCATCCCTGCCTCCCTGGGATGAATCCTACTTGGTCATGGTGTATAATCTTCTTGATGATTTGCTCCATTCTCTTTGCCAGTATCTTATTGAGAATTTTTAAACCTATTTTCATTAGATTGATTGCCTCGTAGTTCTCTCTTTTTTTTTTTTTTAATTGGATCTTTCTCTTGCTTAAGGATCAGGATAATGTTTGCTTTGAGGAATGACTTTGGGAGTATGGCTTCCCTTTCAGTTTCATTAAGGAGTTTGAGAGGTAACAGCATTAGTTTACCTCTAAAGCGTTTGTAGAATTCAGCAATGAATCCATTGCTGAATTCTACAAACGCTTTAGAGGTATGTTTTTAATTACATCTTCAATTTCCTTGATTAATATTGGTTTATTTAGAATTCTTATATCTTCTTGATTCAGCTTTGATAATTTATACGTAATTAGGAATCTGTTCTCTCTCCCTCTCCCTGTCTCTCTCTCCCCCTCCTCTCCTCTCCCTCCCTCTGTCCAACAGGGTTTTACTATGCAGTTCAGGCTGGCCTTGAACTTGTGTTACTCCTTCTGTCTCAGGCTCCCAATGCTGGGATTATGGGTGTGCACGCCCAGGTCTAGCTGTCTGTTTCTTGTTTCTTCATTTCCCACCTTATTGCTCACTCCTGCCCCACATCGGACCCATCTGCACACCCTCATCCCCTGGCAAATCCAACCACTCTCCTCAGTCTCCGCCTGGTGCTGGTCCAAGCCACCTTCGCTTCTCTCCTTGATGCCTCCTGTCACCCTTGGGACGCTTCCACTCTCTACACTCAGTCCCATAATTGCCTCCGTGAATAAGAGACTGGCAGTTCTTGGGGCTGGGGCAGCAGGATGAGGCATTATGAATGGGCAGGAGCTGCAGGTTTGCAAGATGAAAAGTAGAGATGACCGAGAGCGATGGCTGCCTGTTACACTGTACTCAGTACCACTCACATGCAACACTAAAAGATGAAGACGGCAGATTTTATGTTTTGTATATTGTTCTTGGGACTTTGTTGTCCCTGGGACTTAATACTTGACAAGAGCAGGTGAAAGAAGCAGCTTATTTTGGATCACATTTTTAGTCCACAAGTGCTCAGCTCCGAGGTGGGACAGTGTGGCAGGAGGCCTGGTGGTGGGTCAGCTGCTCCCAACACCCCCGCCAGGGAGCAGGACTTGAAGGGAGGAACGGGGTGGGGTGAGCATGTTCCAGGCCACACCCAGCGACCTGCCTCCTGAACCAGCCACAATGCCCAGTAATCCAGTCTCCTTCCAAACACAGGAGGCTCCAGGGCTATTTTAGATCTAAAGCCTAACGTGTATTTTATTTTTTTGATATTTTAGTACAGGGTCTATAGGACTCCTAGTGATCTTCTTGTTTTCAGCCTCCCAAGAACTGGGATTACAGGCAAGCTCTAGCACACCTAGTCTCAGTCATCCTCTCAGCGCACCCCAGGGGCTGGGGATTGAACCTTGATCCCTGTGTCTGCATAAGTAGGCACTTTAATCCTCTGAACTATCTGGCCAACCCCCTTTCATGCATTTTGTTTTATTTATTTTTGTATTTTAGGGAAGGGTCTACAGGGTGTTCAGGGTTTTACTACTAGATCGGATTTGTAGTGACCCACCTGTTTACAGCCTCCCCTGTAATACAGCTGGGATTTCAGGCATGCACCACCACGCCCAGTCTCAATCACTGCCTCAGCACGCCTGAGGAGCAGGGCCAGCCGGCATGCCTGGGATCAAACCCCGGTCCCTGCGCTTTGCCTAAGCAGGCTCTTTAGTCTGCTGAGCTATCAGGCCGGCCCAAAATAATTGTTTTGCTGGACGAGGGGGCAGGAGGATTGGCCCAAGCTCACACTGTGGTGGGATTTGAGCCTACACCCACTGCTGGACTATGAGATGAAAGAGAAGGCTGAGCAGGGGTGGTCGTGTAGTAGCTGCCCACAGGGAGCAGTGGGGAAGAGACCTCCCCTTCCACACACCTATCCTCTACCCCAGCAGAATCTGTTCTATTTGGTAACAGGGCAGAGTGTCATCCTCACGTCCCCCATTTTTTTTTCCATTTATGTATTTGGGTCTCACTATGCAGCTTGGATTCAGTCACTGGCTCAGTGCACCCCAGAATCAGGGCCAGTGCGACATGCAGGAGCCAGGATCAAACCCTGGTCCTGCACTTGCCAAGGCAGGCACTTAGTCTGCTGAGCTATCTCACTGGCCCCTCCACCTGCTTTTGTTTTGTGCATATATATATATATATATATTAGGGAAGGGTCTACAGGGTGTTCAGGGTCTCACTACTTGATCGGACTAGTAGTGATCCGCCTACTTACAGCCTCTCAAGAGCTGGGATTACAGGCACATGCCGCCATGCCCAGTCTCAATTGCCATCTCAGTGCACCCCGGGGACAGGGCCAGCCATCAGGCTTGGGGATTTAACCCCTGGCCCCTGCACCTGCTTGCAGGTGCTTTAATCTGCTGAGGTATTAGGCTAGCTCTGTTTTGTGCTTTTGAACTCAGGCCCTCATGCATGTTGGAAGGTACTCTGCCACAAGTCATAGCTCTACCCTCCCACCCTCACTTTCTGGATGAGCTGCCCAGCCCTGGGGACTTAGCTGGCTGAGACGTCTCTGGGGAAGGCAACTTTTCTGCCATTTTGCCTCAGATGTTACAGCCTTTGCTAAACAGCATTTCCTGCCCTGCTCACTCCTGACCTGCTGCTGCCCAGGCACCCTCTTGATGCTCACCCTCTTCTTTATTTTTATTGGCAAACTAGGGATTGAACTCAGGCCTTTGAGTTTGCCAGAGAAGCACTTGTTCTACTGAGCCATCTCCCCGGTCCACTTCTTGCTTTCTTGTCCCTACTTTGCACAAAATCCCCATGGCAATCTCCATCTAAACCCCATCCGTTGGCATCTCTTGGCCTCCACCAGGCCCTGGCCTAGGCCAGCTGCCCTCTCACAGGGCTGAGCACCCACCCAGGGACTTCAGTGCTGAAGAATCTCAGTTCAGCATGCGCAGAAGGCAGTGCCACTCCCTTCTCTTGCAGACCAGGCAACACTTTCCATGAGGCCAAGGCAAGAAGGACCTCTGGATCCCAAAAGGAGCGGCCCCAGCCCCAGCAACAAAAGCTGTGCTCAACACTCAGGTGTGACACTCAGGCCTGAAGACCAGATGCTGAGGTTGGGAGGACATGTTTATTCAAGGCACAGTCATAGCATTGATAACAAGAAGGTTCAGCATTCTGGCACATTCCCTTAGTGGTGGTGGCCAAGGTTAGTCCACAACCCCTCCGGGCCCCCAGAGGATGCAATACTGCTGATAGGCACTTTGCTTCCAGAGGCAGCTGAGGGACAGGCAGGCAAGGCTGGCGCTGCATGGGAACCGGGGAGGGCCTGTCTCAACAGGCTCGAGGCTTTATGGATTCCTCCAAGAGGCAGCTCCCTCCAGAAGGGATCAAATAAGAGGAAAGTGGAGAGAGGGTGGGTGGCAGTAGGCAGAGGCCAATAGGTGACACAGGTGTGGAGCTGGGAGAGCAGGCAGGTGGGGAGGTACACTGGGAGGGCCTGGATGTGGGGTGAATGTAGGGAGCTAAAGGATGTGCCCCAACATTCCCAGCGATGCTGGAAGGTGGAGGTACAGCTGGCTGGACAGGGCCTTGCCTGTGACCCTAGGCCTCCAGGAAGAGGAGAGAAATGAGTTGAGACTTTACCAAAATTCACACCAGAACCAGGCTGTGCTTGGCCCAGATTCGACAGTGTGCCAAGCTATCTTGCCAGGTTGTTTGAGGGACCCTTTCCATACGTAACTATCACAGGCTGGAGGGGGAGGTGATAGCAGGAGGACTGGGGAGAGATGCCCACAAGTGGTTCCCAAGGAAGGAGAGGCCCAGGCTCATCTCTGGCAGCACCCCAAACCCTTACATACTGAATACACCCTGTAGGGTTGGGCACAGCCTGCAGCTGGTCATCCCCACTTTAGTCAGAGCTGGGGCTGGTCAAAAGGGTTTTATGCCCTTGTTGCTTAAATACCAGGGGCAGGGGGCCCTTGGGAACTGATGTATAAGAGCCTAGCTGGGTATAATTGCCCCTCTATTCCAAGCTGGGCCAAGAAGGAAGACAGCCTCCTCCAGCTGACCCAACTTCTCTGGAAAATTCCCCATGGCAAAGACCTGAGGGCACAGCACCAATGCCCTTCTCAGCAGGGGTGAGGCAGGGAGCTGCTGGGGCTGGACTAAAGTGGAGTAGAGTGGGACCTCGGTGAGCTGCCCTCAGGGCTACCTATTCTGGGGCCAAGGCAGAGCCTGAGGTAACAGGCCCTGGGCCACTGCAGTACTTCAGTGGCAGGGAGTGACCCAGACCTTGAGGAGGGTTGCGGGGGACTCAGGAGCTTGAAGACCCCTACAACTTCTCCTCCATGTCCATCCTGGTTGGACTGCACTGGGACTGGAGGGCAGCCTATCCTAGGTGGCTGCAGCTGGTGTCCCCTGGCCACAGCAGAGTTGCTGAAAATCACCAGCACTGTTCAGCATTCAGCCCTGCCAGGCCTCTGGTGGAGGCCTTAGCAAGGGCTTTTCCTTGGGGAACACATTGGTCACCCCACCTCCAAGGCTGGTCAATGTCACTGTGGGAAGCCAGAGACACCCACAGGCCTCTCAGGTAATCCTTAGCGGACACAGAGATGCAAGGAAGACTCCAACTAGGGCAGGAGGGAGTGGCCAAGCCCTTTGTCCAAAGCCTGGGTTTCTCACCCATAGCTGCTTCCCACCACTCAGACAGGTTCTTAGTGGTCCCCTTCTGGGCTTTGGGATCTGCTCAGCACAGCCTGGGCTGGGGACATGCATCTGCTGGGATAGGTTTTCCACTACCCAGACTTTTGGGGAGAGGCCCCACCCTGAGCACTGCCTTACAGTATTGTCCCCCCTTATAGCAACCTGCACAAACTTGCATGGCTCCTTCACCACGCCTCAGGTCTTGTTTAAGGAGCCCAAGTGGCTGGGTTCAGGCCACCCTTGTCAGAGTACAAAGTAGGTGCTGCCTTGTGGCAGCACTTGAGAACTGGGAGGAAGGCTGAGGAAAGGGCTCAGTCTCCTTTTCTAGCTGCCGCCTGTGGGACAGGAGGGTACCAAGACTCTACAGCTTTCCTGCAGGAAAACCTGGGATGCGACGGTCACTTGTGACTTATCTTTGAGGCCCAGCACCTCTCAGACCTCGGGGAGGTCTGGGGGCTGCAGCAGCAGCAGCACGAAGGGCAGCTGGAGCTAGGGTGAGGGAGACCCTGAAAGTGTTCCACAGGCTTCTTCCTGCCTCCTTCCTTGTGCATTCCTGCTCCATCTTGACCCCATTCAGTCTGTGTCTTGGCATTCAGCCACCTCCCCAGGACACAGCGGTGCTTCCTCCGTACCATCCCAGGGTTCTGGGCACCGCTTGGCACCTGCATCCTAACTGGTCGGCAGGCTGGGGCTCCATGTCGCTACGGCTGAGCAGCAGGTGCCTGCATCAGGAGCATCCCGAAGTCTGCAGGAGGAGCAAGGAGGCCCGGGCCACCCTTTACCTCCCCTTGCTAAGCTCTCCCCTGCCCCTGCCTGGAGTCCTGCTCAGTGGTGCTGGCTCTGGCCCTCCAGTTCCAGCCCTTCCTGGAACTGGGCAGAGTCCAGCTCCCTTGCAAAGCCCCGCAAACCGCTCTCTTCCTCTTCCTCTGGCTGATTGTTCATGGTACCATAGGTGTGCCGGGCTGGGGAGGAGGCTGGGGTCAGGTTCAATTCTGGCTCTTGCAGCACGGTGGCCACGTACAGCTGCTCAGAACAGAGGAGTTGGGGAGCATCACATTCGGAGCAAGGCACACCCTCTCCCCTGGCCCCATCACCTCTGCCTCTCTAAGCCATGGGTGTTTCCTTCCTCCCCTCCTTCCCGAGAAGCCTGCGCCCTGCCCATCTCTCCCATCTACTTACTCTTGGTCACTGAATGACCACCTATGAGCTCCCAGGACTAGTTTAGTGCCAACTCTCCAACTCCTAGGCCACTGTTCCTTCAGAACAGGTTCCATTCATTCTTGGTTTCCAGGCAGGGTAAACCCAGAGGCAGACACAGGATTCCCCTGGGCTGGGGTCTGGAGAGGCCTCTACTGCAGAGGCAGTGACCTTGCTAATACAGTGTGAGAGGACAGCCAAGGCTCCTGGGGGTCGTATCGTGGGCATGGCCTGTGAACCAGGATTGAAGCTGGGAGGTGCTGGCAGAGAGTATCGAACCCAGGAGAGGATCCCAAGAATGCCCAGGGGAAAATCACAGGAAATACCAGGGAAAAGAATCATCTGTCATCTTTAAGTGGCTTTTAAAGCAACTCCTTACTTTGAAAATAGGTAATTAGGGATAGAATTATATCTTTCTGCACTTTATTTTGGTGATACCAAATAGCCCCAGTGAATGAGAAAACTTTCCTACAAAAGAATTTATGGGGCCAGGAACATAGCTCAGTGGCACAGCACCTGCCTGGTAAGGGTAAGGCTGTGAGTACAACTCCTGATATAAAACAACAACAACAACAAAAGAATTTAGATATTTGCGTGACACCAAAATAAAATGCATAGATGATGACCTTTTAGTCATAAAGAAGATAAAAACAGAACAATGGAGAACCCAGCCACCTCCCCCAAGTAGGGGGACTTGTTAGCATCATTAATTGGAATACGAGGATGCCACTTATCCCCTGGTGTGAGGTATAGCACTCTTTGGAATCCATCCTAGCCATGCTGGACTTGACCCTGTCGGGGACTTGGGAGGATCTGGTTTCAGGGAATGTAGGGATGGGGGAAACTGACATGAGACATCCGGAAGATAGAGCTGTAAGATCCCCAGCATTCTGCAGGACTGCTGGCTCCGAAATAGGGGCTGCACAGCTATTGGGCTAGGCGAGGACAGGTGCTGGATGGGATCTTGATTTGGACAAACTAGAGCTAGGAACGATGGTGGGAGACTGGGCAGAAAGACCGCAAGTTCAAGTTCAGGGCAGGCAACGCTGTGAATCAGCAAGACTGCTTCAAAATTAAAAATGGAACAAAAAAGGGGACTGGGAATGCAGTTCAGTGTAGAGGTCTTGGGTTCCCTTCCCTGTATTGAAAAATGGAAATAGGATAACTCCAATATTGGATATTCAAAAAGATAAAAACTGTTAACAAAAAAAGCAGGTTATAAAAACATACACACATTATTTCATTTTAGCAAAAAAAAAGTATATGTAGCAGGGTGTGGTGGCACACACAGTCCTATGATCCCAGAACTCAGGAAGCTGAGGCAGAAGGATTGCTGTGAGCTCTAGTCTGGCCTGGGCTACATATTGAGTTCAAGGCCAACCTGAACTACATAGTGAAACCCTGTATCACAAAACACAAAAACAGAAACAAAACCTTAAAAACTATATGTACATATGTAACTATATGTGTACATAAGCAAAATGTATGTACAGAATTATTTGGAAGAGATACACATATAAATACCTGGAAGAATATACACGGGGTATCAGGGATCATGGGTGGTGGTCATATGAAGTTTTTATTTTCTTATTCTTGTTTTTCTGCTTTTAATCTCAAAAAATCTACAATGTTCATATACCACTCTTGTAATAATAAAAGACTTTTTAAAAAAATTCTAAGCTGGGCCCGGTGGCACACGCCTGGAGTCCCAGCCACTCTGGAGGTTGAGGCAGGAGGGATCACTTGAGCCTGAGGTTGGAGGCCAGCCTGCCCAACATATCGAAATCCTGTCTCAAAAAATAAATAAACCAATCAATAAATAGATAATAAATGCTGGGTTTTTCGTTTTGTGTGTGTGTGTGTGTGTGTGTGTGTGTGTGTTTAAATTTAAAACACAGGCTTTCTTTTCTAACAAACCTGGCTCAAACTTTGTTCTTTCTCCCTTGCCTAATGGCCTGGGGTCTAAAAGTCTAGCACGCTGGGGTGGGGGCGGGGCCCAGGCAGATCCCAGCAAGCCCCTGATGATGATGGTGATAACCTTTTAAGCGTCTTACGAGGATAAAAGCTACTACTGTGTGAGTTTATAAAAATATCAAAAGAGAAAACCGCAAAGCGTCAGTTCCTAAGATTCAGTAACTGGTTGTATCAGGAGCAAAGTGCACCCCAGAGGGTCGAGTTACCCACTGTAAAGCCTTGGCCTCCTCCCCTGCTACCTTTCCCCAAGTCTGTCCTCTCCCAGGTGCGGCAAGCCTGAGTCCTGACCCTCAGTCTGTGCCTGAGGGTGGGGGTCCCCGTGTGGCCTGTCCGCTTCCATCTGGGACCTCCTCCCCAGCCCTGCCAGTCGCTAAGCGGTCACCGCGTGTAGCAAGCTGGAAACGCACCCCTTGCCTCGGGCTCCAGGCTCCTGCGGCCTTGGGACCTGCCGCTCCTCTTTCTCCAAAGCTCTTCCCATGCCCTGTGTCACCTGGCACCCTCTCCTCCCTCCTGGCGTCTCAGGAGATGCTTCCAGCTCGACGTGCACCAGCGGCAGCGCTGCGGTGTGGCCTCCGAGCCCGAGTCCAGCCCGCGGGGCGCCCGGCCGAGCCCAGCCTCGGCTCTTCACTGCTCCTGCGCTGCCCCTACCTTACCATTCGGTGCGTCGCCAATAGCTCCCTGCAGCTGGGTCTGTGCCTGTGCCTGCGCCTGCGCCTGCGCCCTTGGAGGCAGCCCGGAGTCCCGAGGCCAAGCCCCGAAGCACGCCCCTGCGTCTACACGAATGTGGTCTCTGAGATCGGGGTCCCCCTGTCCTTCCTCTTTGGGTGCCTCCTTTGTGGGTCACTTGGCCTTGAAGTGTCGGATCTTCGCTCCTGGCTCTTCAGCCAGGTCCACGGCAGCGTTTGGACCTGGGCCAAGTCCTGCTGCGTCAGAGGAGGGAGCCCCGCCCAGCTCCTCCCCAATCCCACGGGGCACTGAAGGCTGACATCCCTACATCCTCACTAGAGTAGGTCCCCCTTGCAGGCTCTGCCCTTCTGATCTGTCCCCAGGGTGGAGGCAAGACTCACGAGGGAGGTGGGGGTGGACGACGCGCTGCTAGGCTCCATGTCAAACACCGTCTGGGTCTCCTCATCCGGCTGCAGCAGGGAAGACAGCAGCGAGTGGGGCACGGCCGGGGCAGCTCCTCGCCTCACATCAACGGCTGCCCCACACCTTGGCCCTGGCCACCGAGGTACTCAACCTCTCCTGTCTTTTCAGACCTCAGGAGAGAGTGGGATGCTAGGAGTCTCTGGAACGTGCTGCTCCCACGCACCACGCGGAAACAAGCAAAGGTGGAACGGGGCAGGGAGATAGGGCCCCGCTGACATCTGGTTCTTCCTCTCTGGGCTGCTCCCTCCACTGTGTCCAGAAGAGGCCTGAACTAATCCAGTACATGTTGTCTACTACCGTCCAGCCCTAGAGTGACGCTCAGGCAACCATGTGCCGTGCCATCATTGTACCAAGAGGGCTAGCTGGATGTGACACGTGCCTGTATTCCCAGCACTCTGGGAAGCCTAAGCAGGAGGACTGCAGGTTTGAGGGCTACCTCGTGACTTAGCAAGACCCTATCTCAAAATTTAAAAATAAATAAATAACAGGTTGGGGATATAACTCAGTGCAAAGACCCTGAGTTCAAAACCCAGTATTGGGGAAAAAAGAAAAAAAAAAAAAAAAACCTACAGAAAGACAGAGCTGGCCAATGATGGGGCCTTAAGGGCCACAAAGAAAGGGCAGGGTGGGGTGTGCTTTGCTTAGAGTCCCCAGGACAGTGACAGGAGAAGCAAGAAAAGCTGCTTCTGACACCCTCCTCCTGCCAACTCAGCAGGGCACTAGCGCTTCCAGCCAACTTTCTTTCCTTTATTCATTTGAAAAGGGAACAATTCAGTTAGAAAAGCTATGCCAGCTCTAACTGCAGAAACTTAACTAGAAAAACAAATGCATTTCTGCTGGGAATCATTCTAGCGCCCTAGGACTAACACCCACTTTGGAAAATGCTGGTGTAGACACAGCATGGCTGTGTAGTTCTGTGTGCCAGCATGCCAGGGCTGGTCCCCTTCTCCCTGGTGGCCTGAAGATTAGATTGGGCTCCACTGGCAGAGAGCTACACAGATGGGGCGAAATCCCCCAGAGCCCAGCTGCACAGGCACAGGCTGACCCTGTCCCGTCCCGCCTCCTTCCCTTTGCTCCGTCCTCGCCTCAGCGCGCTGGCCCTCAGGATGGACTGGACTCACGTGGTAGGGGAACAGCACCTACTGGATGGCCAGCCTGCGCACCAAGCCCTCAATTGGAGAGGAAGGCCAATTCCTCTTGTGCTTTTCTGGAGGCCCTTGCGGGGAAGGTGTCCCACCAGGGCTGTCTCCCTGTGTCAGAAGGTTTCACAGAGAAAGGGCAGCCTGGCCACTTACCTCATAGTCAGAGGATATCCTCAGCTTCCCCAGAAAAATGCCAAAAAAGGCAATGAGCAGGGAAGCTATAAGGGTGGTCAGGGAAAACAAGGTGATGCTGTGGAGGTAACCTGTGGAGGACAAGAACAGGCCTGGCTGTGGAGCTCCAGCCCTGGGAACTGGCTGCGAAGTCTGGTGGCTGAGACGGCTGGCAGATACCTGGGAGCCCTCTCAGCACCTCCATAGGTGCTCTGGACGTGGGGCACAGCGGCCCTTCCCCAAGAGTTTGGTATCTGTGGATTCTATGTTTAAAAAAAAAAAAAAGTCTCTGATTGACTTAATTGTCCACTTTAGGTTCCATTTGACATAGCACTTTTGTTACCTGCATCTCTGAATTATGTTTCTTCCTTAGCCCAGACTTGGTCTTTGACCCTATTTCACCCCCCACTCCCCTCACCCCCCATTTCCCTGCAAACTCAGGGAAAGTGAGCATGCTCACTTATCTGGTCTAATGGCCCTGAAAAGCAATTCAGAATTCGTAAGTCATTTACATTTCAAGTGGAAATACTGAGTCCATTTTTTTAATGGCAGTAGTTTTCTAACTAGATGAGGATGGAAAATCACTCTTTACAGTCAAAGGCAATTGCTTAAGGATGCTCACTGTGGTGACTGCAAAATACCACAAAAGGGTAAACAGCCTCAGCATCCAGCAGGGGAGAGCGGGCCAAAAGGGACAGCTTTTAATGCAGTTGTTAAAAGGAGCCTCTTAACAACACAGGAGATTGCTCAGAACGTCCTGTTCTGCAGGACTCCGGGCTGTGCGACGGATGGTCACGATTCGATAAAGTACAAGTGGATCAGCCCCCTCCCCCCACTCGGTTTGCTCCTCTCCTGGGGGCAGGTGCAGAGGAGGAAGTGGTCAGGAAGCAACAGATAGGAGGCTACAGGGGCCATTATGGGGGGTTCTCTCTTGGGGTCAGGGAGATGGCTCAGTGGAATAAGCGCTTCCCTGGCAAGTGCAAGGGCCTGAGTTCAATCCCTGGTTCAGCCAAAAATAAATAAATTAATTAATTAATCTCTTCATGTTTTCCTATTTTTACTAATAACATAAAGTGCTTTATCCTTGGGAAAAGGCAGGAAGAAAAAATTGTTAGGTGGCAGGGAAAGAAATTGAAGGTGATGACAAATGGATAAGCAACACAAATAAATGAGCGAGAGTTGGCTCTTTACTGATGTCACTGTGAGAGTAAAGAAATACTGCCTCTCCCTCTACCCCACAGGGAAGGTTAAGAGCAGTGTCCCAAGGGAAGCTCAGAGGTGGCATTGCCACCCTGAGGGATGCCCTGCCTGTGGCCTGTGGGGACTTTCGTGGCTCCCAGCAGCCTGGTGTAGCCAATGGGGAAGGGTAAAGAGTACAGGTGCCGGAATCTGAGTCCTCGTCTAGGTTTCCGGCAAACCATACAATCAGGCAACCAGGGAAGTGCCCTGGGAAGAAGTGCCCGCCCTCCAACAACTTTCATTCTGTGTCTGCTCAGCCTGGATTCAGCACAAAGGAATATAGAATTGTTGCCCAGCCCAAAAACGCAGACAATTTGGACCCCACGTTGCCACAAAGCTCTGTTCAGGAGCTCATCCATGGCCTGTGGACCCAGCGTGGTCGCTGGGCTGTCCCATGAGCAAGGTCTTGCTCTCCCCACCTTTCCCCCCAACAGTGCTGCTGCAGGAGGGGCAGAGCAGAGGGCGCGGCAGGGGCCGCTCACCAGCACTTACCCACTCGCAGGATGGAGAAGAAGAGCATCCAGAACAGACCCAAGAGTGGTGCGAAGATGGCCTGGGAGACCGCAGCCATGTGGATCTGCTCGTTCAGCTTGGTGGGTGCGTAGGAGTAGTACATGTTGTATCGGTCTGTGAGGTGCTTCATGCACAGGTAGAGCAGCCCTGGGCGCCAAAGATGGACGCAGTGGACAGCTGAGACCTGAGCTGCCCTGTGGTCCCTGCAGGCCCCCAAGACCAGGGCCTGGCAGCTCAGTGAAGAGTCACTCGTTCATGCGTTTACTCCACACACATCCCTTTTCAGTAGCCGTCCAGCCCAACCCCAGCAGCTCCCTACCCCGGCTGTCCGGGTCACTTCTTGCTCAAGGAGGTGGCGTGGGGTGGGGGACTCCATTCCTCCTCCAAGGCTGAGTGAGGCACCCCACGTGCGCTGAAGGCCAACTCACCAAAAGGGACAATGATGGGGCAGGTGATGCTGTATGCCATGACCACGGTGAAGACATTCATCATCCACGCGTACTCACGCCCATACTGGAACTCGATGGCCTGGTTCTGGGGCAGAAGGCAGCCGTCACTGGGGGGTGCAGGCCCCCTCGGCATGGTGGCTTTTGCAGCTCCTTCTGGGAGGCCTGGAGGCAGCCTCCCTTCCACCTCTGGAGCCCATAAAGCCTGTGACCAGGGATGGACCTGCCTCACCTTCCTGATATGGACTCTATCTGGCTCTGATCGGGAAAAGAAGAGGCGGGTACTATACATGAAGAGCGACCCCAGGCGCATGAGCTCCATGCCTGTGCCGAGCAAAGAGGCGGTGATCACATAGTTGACGAAGAAGGCGCCGTTGTCTGGCAGGAACACGCACCTGGGAGAGCAAAAGACAGTGACAAGCCGGGGCATAGAGAAAAGGCGACATGTTGGAAGGAAGAGAAAGAATGAAAAACAGCAGAGGGGGTGGAGGTTATATGTGAGGATAAACTTTCAGGGGCCAGGGAAATAGCTCAGTAGAATAAGCGCTTGCCTGGCAAACCCAAAGGCCTGAGTTCAATCCCCAGTCCTGCCAAAAAAAAAAATAAAGAAGAAGAAACTTTCAAGCTGGATGTGGTGGCACACACCTGTGATTCCAGCACTCAGAAGGCTGAGGCAGGAGGGTCACTGTGAGTTTGAGACCAGCCTGGGCCACAAAGTGAGCTCAAGGCCAGCCTTGTCTCAAAAAGACAAGACCCTGTCTCAAAAAGACAAAATAAGAAATAGTAATAAAGTTTTATCTACAGTCATGTGCTAGCGTAAGCAACATGCCAGCCAGTGGTGGGCCATGCGTGCAACATACACCCTTAAAATCATGTCCCCTGGTGAGGCTTCAGTCACCTAGCTTGCATGTGTACACTCCATTATGTTTGCGCCAATACAATAGCAGTTCTGCAGGGTTCCTTTTTGTAAAGTGACATATGACTCAGGGTGTGAGAGTGTGTGAGTGTGTGTGTGTGTGTGTGTGTGTGTGTGTGTGTCCTCAACCCAATTTAACTTAACAGCTCTTCTGAGCAGAAATATGGATGCTGTGGGTGTGTTGGGAGACATGTGTACGGCTTACTCCAAAACAACGGTGCCTGGCCTCAGTGCTTAAGGTCCAAGGCCTGAAATGGGAAAATTTACATTTTTATTTTCACTAATCTTGAGTTGAAATTCAGTGTTTCTTTTAATTAAGAATGTCATAGGTGGCATGTGCCTGCTGGGTGGGTGGGCACATGCCACCTACTCAGGAGACTGAGAGGCAGGGGGATACGAAGGTCACAATATGAGCCCCACCTGGGCAACTTAGTGAGACTGAGTCTTGAAATACAGTGAGATAGATGGAGACAGAGAGACAGACAGAAACAGAAAGACAGACAGACAGAGAGAGAGGCAACTAGGGATGCAGCTCAGCATTCTCTAGTTTCAATCCCCAGTATTGCCAAAACAATTTTTGTTTAAAGTAAAAAAATGTGGACCGTTAGCCACAGTAACTTTGTCACCAACTGAAATCACATTATAGTCATGGTGACATCTTATATGCGTCCTTTGTGCTCATCAGCATTCAAAAATGATGGCAGGAATGAGACTCGCTGCTCAATTACATGTGATTAAAGTTCTCCTGCCTACCAACACAGGCTTGCCAGAGCTGGACAACTTCCCCGGCGAGGAACTCCCTGAGTTGACGTTCATTCATCTGAACATTGTCTTCAGTGCACCAAGCACGTGGATTGCAAAGGAAGCCAATCACACTGAAACACAGTCCAAGTATTTTAAAATTTGGTGACCCTAGCAGCTCTGTTGCTTTCTGGGTCCCCATTATACAGCTAGTAACTTCCTTAATAACAGACAACTGAGCCAACACATTTCAAAACTCCTTAAAAAAAAAAAAAAAAAAAAAAACCTTATCAGATACAAAAGTTACATTTCTTGTTATATAGGTCTTGCTTTATCTGGGTCTTAACCATCCAGCAGAAAAGTATAAAAACAAAGTATAAAAAGTAAAGCCATATTAGTATGCTGAGCTGTAAAAGCTCAAGTCAACAACTTCTGACATTGCCAGTCCTACAGATAACCCACTACTATTATGGACTACTGGACTATATTGGAATACTTTGCTGAATTCATGTATCTGCAACATTTAAATGACAATGAAATACCCATCTTTGACAAAACTAAACAAAAAAAGGGGATACAAATGAATGGCCATTTTATATTTGTATATTCAAAATAGGATAGATATACAGCTACATTCTCTCTTTTTTTTTTTTTTTTTTTGGAGGAACTGTGGATTGAACTCAGGCCCTTGCGCTTGCCAGGGAAGCGCTTATTCCACTGAGCCATCTCCCCAGCCCCATATTGTCTTAATTCAATGAATAAAAAGATTTGTTCTAATAGTGTTTATGGACAGGATATCATGTCTGCATCTTGTACAAGGAATAACCACTAAGACAACAATATGCAAAGTATTTATGATTGAAACTGTCCTACTAATCAGTTTTGAAACTGTCTCATTGCTATTTGTTTCTCAATAAAATTATTTTTAAAAACTTCACTGTTTATTGATGAGAAAAATATAAATAAAGAGCAAAACAGAAGCTGGCCAATGCTAGTGGGGAGAGGGACCTTGCTCAGACGGTCTCAGAGAGATTCAGCGAGGAGGTAGAGGGAAGGGGATGGAGGGCAACCAGAGGTGTTGTGGCACGTTCCCAGCCCCACCAGGAGGCAGTCCTGGGCCCTGCACACGGCCGACAGAAAAGCTACTGTGTTTTGACAACACCTGAATTAAATCATGAGCTCACAAATCTTTTCTGTCTCACATATGAACAGTATTGAAGCAACCTGCCTAGCCAAAAATGAACCTGCTCATTTCAGGGGAAAAAAAAAAATCCTTATTACAGTAATAGACACATCTTGCCATTTACAAACTATCTTTGAAAACTAGGATTTTTAACACTTGTCACCATAAAAAGAAAAAAAAATCAAAATTAGCTTGACGTGAAACATAATCCACACATCACATTTTCACATTCTCTTCCCTCCATAATTTAATGTCTTATTCTAGTGAAGTCAGCTTTCACACTGATGTCTTTAAAACAATGAAGTGTAACTAATTGGCCTGTATTTAAAACAGCTTTATTACTGATGTATTAATACTGCCTCACAACTTTTATTGTAAAAATATTTTGATAACTGTGTTTCAGTGTAGTTTTCTTGGCAGCCCCTGTATGTTGTGCATTTGGATCTCACATAAAACTGGGCAACTCCGAATAAGCTCTCTAGATTGTGCCAATGACAATTTCCTGGTTTTTATATTGTACCATACACAGTTGCACAAATGTTTTTTGTTTTTGTTTTTGTTTTGGTGGGACCAGGGATTGAACTCAGACCCTTGTGCTTGCCAGGGAAGTGCTTATTCTACTGAGCCATCTCCTTGGAGCACAAATGTTATCACTGAGAAAATGAGGGCCCCTGGAGCTGCGACCTCCCAAGTGTCATTCCAGGGAGCCCCTACACTTGAGCAGGTTGCCAAAGGTGACCCCAGCCAGAGTAATGAGCACGCTCAGATACATCTGCTGACACCTCTGTGAGCGGCGGTGTTGGTGTTGGGGAAGGGGACACAAATCCACCCCAGTGTGGACGCCCAGAAGCCCTGGCACACATGTGGGAATACTCACTGGAACCTGATGGTCGCCTGCTCTAGATAGTAGATGTCAAAGAGCCAGCGTAAAAAGACGTCCAAACTACAAGGAAGAACGAGGCCAGCCCTTCAGTTCATGAAATGTGAACCCAAGCCCAGGGCGTGATTCCGCTTTGCCTGGCTCCCCGCTTCAGTCCTCCTCAGCCCAGGTATGGAAGGCCCTCGCCTGCTTCCGCGGGCCCACGCCCATGGCCCTTTCTTTCCTCCTGCCGGCCTTTTCTGCACCTGACCTTGTGCCTTCCGGGGCAAGGCCACCTTCCTCAGCAAACCCTTATCAGCCACTTCTCCTGCAGGGCTGTCTCCCTCTTCTGACTTCCTAGTGAATCTCAGCTGTGTTTGCACCCCTCAAACTGTCAGCCAGCTGGGGCAGAGTTCACGACCGACATAGTCTGCCGCTAGCTGCCTCAAGTTACGCCACAACAGGCGCAGACTGTCACCTGAAGAATGGATTTTCAGTAACCCCAGGAAGGCCTATGAAATCTGAAAGACGATGTTTCAACTCTAGGGCGAGCCTGGCAGAGATAGATGCCTAGGATGAGTGGGAGTGAGATACCTGGTCAGGCCCATAGAGGGCAGAATGACCACCATGAACACGAGGAAGATGTAGCACTTGTGCACTATGATCAGATTCTGACTGGACCTGGAAGGAAATGGAGAGGAGGGGTCAGCATGGAGGGAGGGGGCTGGGGAAGCAAGCTGGGCGGGAAAGTGGCTCGGGCGCGCTCGGCCCTCTCCACTGGGTGCCGCCAGTGGTGCTGCCCCTGGGAGCCGCGGGAGAGAACAACATCAGCAGCAGTGGTCGATGCGTCACCGGAAGGGGAGGAGAGCACACGTGCGTCGTGTGTTGGATATCGCTCTATCCAAGACACAGTACCAGTGATATATGGACTCCTTAAAGAATCTCAGTCCTCAATACCAGCCTTGCTTTCGGCCAGAGGCAAGGCCAGGAAGGCTATCTGACACGACAGTCCTTGTGGTATGGTCTGGTAGGATGGTAGGGACTCTGGGTGCAGGAAATAACTTTTGAGACCCACGTAGTCTTCTCAGGAAAGCAGTGCCATTGTTTAGGGTAGGGAAAATACTTCTGTCCCCTTAGCTGCCACCACAGTAACATTAGGGATGTAGAATGAAAAATATCATTGTCTAGACCGCTGGCACTGTGTGGGCTGCATGTGCTGACAATCAGTTCATAGCTCCCATGCTGTGACCATCGCTGCTTACCTGACCCTCCGTGAGCAAGTCCTCTGTTCTGTGCACTCTGTCTGGAATGCCTGGCCCTCCTAGCCCATGCCTATGGCTCCAGGCTAGCCGCAGATAGCTGGGGGCTGGAGGCACAGCCCATGGGGGCCTGCTTTTGGCCCAGTTCCCTCTAGATAGAGCCTTGATCAGTATCTGCAAGGCTGGAGTTCTGAAAACGACCCACGACTTCTTTCTAAAAGGTAAACACCTGCTGTCTTTGCGGGATGGGTTCCGGTATCAAAAGAATCCAATAGCCATTCTAAGCCTTGGGCCAGAAGGAGGCCCCAGTACAGGCAGGTAGGGGACAGGTGAAGCGGGGCTGGGGAAAGGAGCAGAGCTGGGAGAGGAGGGGCCCAGCTCACCTGGTCCAGTGGGCTTCGAGGAAGGCAGAGAAGAACACTATCAGAGGCAGGATCACTGTGAAGGCCCAGAGCATCAGGGAGGGGAAGAACTGGGTCACGATTGGGCTCTGTAGGGGCAGAGTGGGTGGTGGTGCCGGAGAGACATCAGTGCAAGAAGCCCCGGCCTCTGGCAGCCCACCCTGGCTTCTCCCCGACTCCTGCCTCTCCCCTCCAGCTCAGACAGAGCAGGCCTGCTGCTCCTGAGTCCGGGTGGGCTCAGACTTCCCTAGGTCCCTTTGGGTCGAGTCTACTTGGCTAGAGAGAGGAAGAGGCTGACACCCTAAGGTCAGGTGGGGTCCCCAAGAGACCAGACCTTCTGTACCTCGGTCACTGGAAAGGCAGCCTGAGCCTTCTCTGGTGACTTCACGCGGAGCAGCAGAGTTAGCTGCTGCCACTCCCCTGTCACACGGCTCAGGGAGACAACCCTGACACTGTCCAAGGGGTGGAGGCATTGAGGGTGGGGAGAGAGGAACCCCAGGGATGGCCGTGGCCCTTAGTGAGGGTGTGACCTGGGGCCTACTGCAGAAGGGGACAGAGGAGCAAAAGAAGTGGCCTTCTAGCTCGTCAGGACAGCACGGAGGCCGCGGGGCAGGTGTGGGGAAGTGCCCCATCAGGAGGAGTGTCCTCTACCCTCGGGATGGCTCCTACTCCTGTAGGCTGAGAGTGCAGGTGTCTTGAGGTGAGGGAGGTAGAGACAGACCCAAAGGTCCCTGCTCTCCAAGGGCTCCGCTAGGACTGACCTCACTGTCCCTTACCCTCAACAATATCAGGACAGTCAGCCCTGAAAAGCTTGGGGAGAACAGAGATGTTCACACTGCCGCACCCTCCGAGCCTCCACCTGACCCAGCCTGACCTGATCTAATAGAGCCCGCTAAGCCCTCGTGATTGGACCCCCACCCACAAACTCACCCCAGGACCTGCCTGCAGCACCCTCATGTTCCCTTTCCCAAAGGTGGGCAGTGGCCCCCATTCAGCCCACTCAGTGCACAGGAGTCTCTCCTGCACCAGCGAGGCTCAGCCTCCACCGTGCTGGCAGTGTGCGGGCTTCCCCACCCCACCCCCGCCTGTGCTCTTCCTTGATCCCCAGGGCCCAGGGCCTGGCCTGAGCGGAGGCGCACCTGCAGCTTCTCGATGGGGCGGGTGACGTTGTACATGTCGATGGTGTTGATGATGATGGCAGGCGTGGTGAGAAAGAAGAAGAGGAAGAAGAGGAAGGTGTTGATTGCGATAAAGCGGACCCACCAACTGAAGCGGCGGATGGACAGGTGTTTCCTGGGGAGGGATGGAGGAGGTGCATTTAGGACTCCAGGTGAGCCCTCAGTGCAGGCCCTTGGGCTCCTTCCTGCTTGCCAGCTGTGGATCCCAGCTGCCCTAGTCTAATGCACCCAGACTTTCCTTAGTCACCCCATTTGTAAAGGCTTAGCACATATCTCACAGATGAACAAAAGATGGATCTGAGCTCTTTCTGCAGGAGAGACAATTCCCCCAAGGGTTGGGAGCATTGTATTCCACGCTCAAGGTGGGGTGAGCTTGGGGGTTGCAGAGGCTGTGACATTTCGGAAGTACATGGCCAGCCCAGAGGGAACTGAATTTGGGTAACACTGGGCCTCCCTGTGGGGCAATAAGTTAGGGGAGAGGGAGCCTGTCCTGCTGTCTTCTTCAGCCTCAGAAGACGACTCAGGGGAAGAGGCAGGACAGGAGAGGCTTACCAAATAATGTCTTTGGGGTGTGGGGCCTCAGCAACCCTCCAGTGGTAGGATTTGACAATGGTGGTCACTGAGGACTGCTGCGGGTGCATGCCACAATGCACATACTTATAATCCTCCTGGATGCTGCAGATGGGACGGGGGGAGGAGACAGAGGAAAGGCCTTGAAGGATCAAAAAGGGCCACTGTGGTGGCTCCAAAGCCCTGAAGTTGGAGGGAAGGGACACTTGAGGGTGGCTGGTCTGTCCAGGCAAAGGAGACAGCCGTGTGGTCCTTAGCCCTGCCTTCCTGCTCTCATAAGGGCAGCAAGGACGTGCTCTTCCTTTGAGGTTGATGGGAAGTATTAATTTAGCCTCGCCTTACTATCAATAGCGCCTTGGCTACTGAGTTCTTCCTGTGTGTCCGATACTGTGGTCACTGGTGATTAATAGAATCTCATTTGCAGATTCCTAAATTGAGGTACCTTGGGATGCACCTGAAGAGGGTGGTGCTGGTCCTGGAGCCCTGTCTTTGACTGTCTAACTCATATCCTGTGATAACTAAGTCCCAGGTCTTCTCTATCAAATGGCAGTTCTCAGGAAATGGACAGTATTATGTTGTATAGGTGAATTGCTTTACATCACACACACATGAGATAGATGGCGTATATCCCTTGTCAATCCTCCGGGAGGCAAACACAGCAAATATTAGTAGTAATACTGCGCAGATAAAACATTTGGGAATATAAGGGACTTGTAAAATGATGTACCCTAAAACCTAGGGTGTTCCACTACTCTTCTACAGAGTGGGCAGGTGAGGACACACTGCTATGCATTATTAGGCTCCCATCAGGCCAGGAGGCCCCAACAGTCCTTTGAGGATTAATCTACAGCTCCCACCTATTTGGTCCAGACCTAAGGATCCTCCTAGGCCATTTCAGATTGGAACTAATTCATTCTTTGTTGAGATGAGGCTGCCAGAGAGTGAGGCAGAAGAGGAAGGGGCTGTAGGGCTGTGGTTGGGGGGGCAATAACAGAAGAGAAGGAAGGGCAGGTGGGGCTTATCTCTCCTAACCCTGGCACTTGTGGCAAGGGAAGGGCTTTCTGTACTTGGAACAAGGGGAAAATGAGTAGCATTCCTAGCAAGACCTGGAAGAGAAGGCAAGCGGTCAAAGGCTACTTCGACCACCTCTGTACTAAAGTGAGAGGGAGGGCTCGGGGTGCCAAGCTGAGCCCTGGCAGCTGAGAAAACAGATATGGTCAACGCTCCGGAAAGCAAGATGTCATTGCCCGGATAGAGCAGGGAGAAGCTACGAACAGGCAGCAGGAGGAAGGCTCTCCTCACCTAGGCTAGAATGGGATCGGGGAGGGTGGAGGTAGAGAGGCAGAGGCCAGGCCTTGGGGCCAGGAGGGGGCCTCAAGCCACTGGTGCAGTGCTCACCGCTGCACCATCCTGGAGTCCTGGAAGGTGACAAAGATGAGGTCCAGACGCTTGAGCTGCACTCGGTTGAGCTCGGCATTGAACTCGTCAGTCAGCTGCTCCTCCAGCTCACTGTAGTACTGCTCTGCATCTACCTGGGGCAAGAGGCGGCCCTCAGAGCCAGAGGCCAGTGTTCCAGGAAAGCCCTGCTGGACTTGGGGCCCTGTCTACTGAGCAGTACAGAAGGGAGGGCTGGCCTTGAAGCCACCTCTACAGCAGCCAAGGGCTGGCCGTCATTCACTCCCTGACCTTAGACCTGGAGGCAGTAAGGCACAGCAAGGGTGGAGCAGGGGACAGTTTCAGACTTAGATAAACCCCTCAGAGACAACCAAGTGCTCAGCTTTGTCAGGAGAGGGGGAAATTCCTTTTCTGGTCTGGTTGGAGTCCAGTCCTGCCCTGGAGTCTAAGTCCTGAGCCCCCTTCTAACCCAGGGGTTGAGGGATAAGGTGGACACATTGCATTCATCCAGCTCTGCCCTGTTTCTTTGGGCATCTGAGAAACACAGGGAGCCAACTGCATTTTTTCCTCTGGCCCTTCTGTATCTGGAGATGGCCCGGGAGGTGGGCTCAGTGGAAAGGAAGGGAGGAGCCTTGCCCAAGTCCTGGTGGGTGGTGTGGGGGGGATGGAATAGGCCCTGGGGAGCAGGGAAGGGATGGGCCCCGCCCCAGGGCGCCCTGCCCTGCCGCCCCACACCTCTGCAGGTTACCTCCTTGAAGCAGGTCCAGCACTTGCAGAAGCACAGGCGGGAGCAGGGGTGGACCCTGATCATCACCTTCCCAGTCTTCTTGGCCTTGGCCGTGTAGTAGAGCCGGCCCCGCATGGCATGGCGCCTGTCAGCCAGGTGACGACGGAGGAGCGATCAGGGCCCGACAGCGCGCCCCCCGCCCCTCGCAGCCCTGTCCCAGACTCCAACAGGCCCAGCGAGGCCTCACCTCTGATCGTCCAAGTCGATCAGGTTCCTGACGTCATAGCAGAAGTGGACTCTGGTCACGATGCACCCTGGGTAGGCCTCCCTGAAGCCAGACACAAGACGCTGAGCTGGCGGGGCTGGGGGTGACAGTCCCTGGAACCTGCTCAGGAGGCTGAACTACCCTCAGGGTTTGGACCCTGGTGATCTGAGTTGCTGCAGCCTTCCTAGATGAATGAGAACGGGCCCCAGGAAGAGTCCCGAGTAGTGGGGAGGCCAGGAAAGAGCTGCTCTCAGTGTGGTACTAAGCTCAGTGGACAGTGTCCTTCGGGCCAGGACTCTGAGGTCACTGAAGAGGCCTCAAGATGCTCTCAGCCATGGCCATGGTGTGGGGGCACCTGGGCTTAGAAGATGTAGCCTCACAGCCCTGCTATACAGAAAGTCCCTGAATCCAAAACCCTGGTCCAGCTCTGGCGGCCCTCCCCATCCTAGAAAGCCAGCACTGAGTTCAGTCCAGGGAAGGCCACACTAGGGGTGTCCCTAGCCCCGCCACCCTGGGCTACTTCAAACCCACTTGAGGGCCAAGTGTGGTTATCGGGCAAAGGGGATGTGCACCTCGGCCTGTCTGTACCACTTACTGGAAATGCTTGATGATCACCTCCGGGTCCTGGATGTCTGTAGGCACATAGGTGATCATTAGTGTCCTCGTGACCTAGGCGGGGTGGGGAGTTGGAGGAAGAAGGCTGTGCTCGTCTGTGCAGGAACCCCACCATTTCTTGGTGGCCCAGACCCCTCTGCCTGACGACTGGGGCTTCCCTGCTGAGTGAGCCCCAAGCCAGCCTCCCTGGCCTTCTCTGTCCCAGCTGAGGCATCCAGCCCTGGGTCAGCAAACTGTGCCTTTCCTATTCTCTGCATTCCAGCTGTGGGGTCCTGACACAAGATGGCCTACAAGGGAGGGAAGCTGCACAGGCCCAGGGGAGGGCCATGGCCGAGAGCAGTGGCTCACACTGCTTCCTCCAGGTGCAGATCCCGCAGGGACTTCAGGTGCCCTTGCCAGCCCAGCCCTTCGAACATAAAGCCATGTATAGTCAGGGAAATCCTTAACATCAGCCACACAGGTGAGTGATACTAAAGCTTAGATCTGGAAATCTCCCAGAGGCCCAGGGCTCTAGCTTGGTGCTCCTGGAAACTCTCAAATGGAACTGGAAACCTTTAGGAGGCAGGCCTCAAAGGAAGTCTCAGGGGTTTGGAGGTATGTCTCAGAGGGGACACTAGGATCCTGGCCCCTTCTTCTCCGCTCCCTGTTTCCCAGCTGCCATGAGGGGAGCGGCCTCCCCTGTCACAATGTTGCCTTGCAACAAGCCTAAACTGTGAGCCATAGGAAACCTTTCAAGGTTTCCTCTTTTTAAGTTGTTTATCTCAGGTATTTTGTTACAGTAATGAAAAACTAACACAGTAAGTCTCTGGAGAGAGACTGAGAAATCCTCTCTCAAACTTCATTTTTTATTCTCTGGGTAGGAAATGTCTTTCTGAGCTATCACCTTTCCATTTACCAAGTCTGCCAAGCCATGCTGCAAGACATAGAGGGTCTTGGCAGCAGCATTTGACCGCAGTAAGAAAAGCTGAAGTTGCTGAGGCCAGGCTGCCCAAGCCTCCATGCCTGCCAGGCTGAGGCCACACTTCAAGGAGTACGGCTTTGAACTTTGGGGAGGGTTACAGAGACTCAGCCCTTGGGGAAGCCCGAAAGCACAGACCCCACCTCAGTGAGGCATGGCAGGCTGAATGCAGTGCAAGGGACAAACATTTGCACGGTTTCTCTTCCTGTAGATCGCGAGCTCAGGGAGGCCCCGCCCTGCACTGAGAGAGCCCCAGTCAGGGCAGGTGGCACCGCTGTTGTCCACCCACAGTCCCTTGGACTTCACTCCTGCACAGGCTGTGACATACCTCAAAGGCAAGAGCAGTGTCCTGGCTCTGCGACTGTGCTCAGCTTATATCCAGAGCAAGAAGGGGAGAGTCAAAGTCCCAAAACACAGCTCTCAACCAATGGACAGCAAGTTTGGGGAAAATATCCCCAGCGATTTACCTCCAGCCTGGGAGCGTTCTAGGGTGAATGGTCTACACCAGTTCCCAGAGCCCCAGGCTGCCAACCTGCTCGACTGCCCCGAAGTGCACCCTGTTGTACCAGTTGCTCTCTCTCCTCCACATCCCCACTCCTCACTGGATTTTCTGAGATTCTTCCCAAATATACAGTTGCCACTCAAGCCCCAGCCTCAGGGTCTGCTTGAGAAGAAGACAAGGGCTCCCCCAGGTCCACTGGGTAGGGATGAGCCCAGGTAGGATGAAGAGAGACTGCAGGGAGGATAAGAAGCAGCTGGCAGCAGCTAGTTACTAACCAGTGTGAAAAGCCTCGGGGGCGCAACAACTGGGGGGCGGGCAGAAGGCAGGAGTGCAAGCAGGTGACCGCACAGGTGGCCATGCGCGGGGCGGAGCTGGGACTTCTTGGAGGCGGGGACAAAGGCCCCCCGGGGAGGGGGCTCTTCGCACACTCACCTTTTGGCTCTTTCTGGGCACAAATCCCAAGCAGTGATGGGCCATGAGGATGAAGTTGGTGAGGAAGTACAGGAATGCAAAGAGGCTGTGCACCCACAGAAGCTTGCTCCTGCCGGAGGGGAGCAGAGGCTGGCAGCGCTGCAGGCGGGCCTCCGGAGGCCACCGGCAGCCCTGGGACCCCCTGGAGACCCTGCTCCCACGCAGTGTCCTCGACCTCCTCCTCTACCACTAAGGGGTTCCCAGACCACTCTTAGAGACCCAGCTTTCTGGCATCCTGAAGGGGGCGGTAGTGGTGTTCACAGGCCTGGCCTCTACCGTCAGCTGATAGGACTGCAGCTTACTGGATTTAGATCCAGGCTGGAACTAAATTCTTGGAACGAACGAATGCTTTGTTTCCTCTCTTCCCACCCTCTTTCTCATTTTTTTTTGTAGTGTGGACTGAAGGTACTTCAGCCCCAAGGCCTTTTGTACTCAGCTCCATTAATTAATTAATTAATTAAGAGACAAGGTTTCACTAAGTTGCTAAGTTGTCCAGGCTGGGTTCAAATTTTCAGTTTCCCCGCCTCAGCCTCTCAGGGCACTAGGATGACACTGCACCTCCCCATTTGGCCAGGACCCAGTCCCTTAGGTCTTCCTTTCATTAGATTTCCAGAGCCCTCCAGGGTAGTTGTGATGATCTTCAATTTACCCATTAGGCAATGAGGGCCAGAGTGACAGGTGACCTGCCCTAGGTCATTCGTAGGTGTGATAGTGATAGAAGGGGGACCCAGAGCTGCTGAGGTACTTAGCTGCTCTACCCCACAAGTGCCCAGAGGGCCCAGTACGGAGCACAGGGTGCCATGCAGGGGCCAGGAAACACTTGGGCTGTTTCCATCCCTGCTTGAGGCCCAGGGCATGCTGTCCCAGGGCCTCTGGCCAAAGCGACTGTCGGAAGTGGGGTCCACCCTGTGTCATGTGACACCAGGAGGAAAGGTCTGCTTTGCTTCAAGAGGCTCCCACCACTGCTTGCCCAGTGCCTGGGTTGACGTGCCTCACCCCAGCTAGCCTGGTAGCTCCATCTCTGCAGAGGACAGGGTCCATGGTCACTAGGGACCTCTCAGCCCTTGGCCCATCATGCACATGGAGCTCTTTACAGCTCTTTCAAAATTCACTTGTGGGGAAGGTGCCAGCCACTCAGAATGACTAACTTAGAGAAGAGGCCGGTGGCGCTGCTCTGGGGGACAGAATTGGGGGAAGAGCCTATAAAGAGAAGGGAGAGGAAGTCACACCTATCCTGTGATTTGAGAGTCAGGGCTAGGTAGCCTGCTGGCAGGAGGGAGGGTGGCAGGGAGGAGCCCACAAACCCTGCCCACACCTGTGGGAACTGCCTCTGCAGCTTTGTCAGTGGTCACCAAGGCTGGGCAAGACTTCTTGTGGGCTCCAACGTGGACAGCAGAGCTGTATTTGACTCAGGGTAGGTTGGCCTGGCCACCAGTCAGGTCAGTTGCCATAGAAATCCACAACCCAGGTTGCTGAGCTGGGAGTGGCATGGGCGCAGAGATCCATCCTATGGCACCTCCCCTCTGTGCATGCAGACTGAAGCCCAGAGATGGTGGGTGTGCTACCCCAGAGCCAGTGCCAGCAGCTGGCAAAGGCAGGGCATGAACCCACCATGCAATTCATCTTGAACTCTCTGCTGTAAGAATAGGAGTGGTGGGGTGGAGAGGACTGGAAGGTCAAATCACTCAGTGACACAAGAACTGACATGAGCCCCTGCTGGCCTGGGAGACAATTCCCTGAAGCTTTCCTTGCTACAAGGTCTCTGGCTCTGGGAGCTCTACGTAGTAAGGAACTGGACCATTTCTCCAGTCCTCAGGAGTGGCCAACCTGGGTGGTGCCAAGATGGGGCTACGGAGGCACTGAGAGTGCTTTCCACCAAAAACACAGCAATCTAGCATGCGCTCAGGACCCAGATTCCCAGGAAACCCGCCCTCCTGTCGGCACTGGAGCCCAGGCCGTGGGCGGACAGGCTGGATCCCCTTTCCCCACCAACGTCCAGCTATCAGGACGGGAGGTAAGAAGGCCAGGTACCTACTCTGTGGAGACGTTGACAATGGTGGTCCGGCCAAAGTGGCTGTTCCTGTCTGCAAGAGAAGAAGGGGGTGAATCTGAGAGGCTCCTTGCTTGCCGGTGGGGGCAGGGCAGAACTGCAGGCTCCTAAGTGAACAGGTGTCCAGCGTGTGCGGAAGCTTGCTATGACCTGCTCTTCCTCCTGGCGCCCCAGAACCTGTCCCCAGATTCCAACAACATCACTGTCCCTGTGCTGCTGACTGTGGTGGCTCTTGGGTGTAAAACGAGAGCACACGTTCACAGGGTGTCTCCAGGGCAGAGACTAGCGGCTCCGGCAACCGTCACAGTGAGAGCCAAGAACTCCTGCAAATGGGACACTGCCTCTTTCAAGCAGAGTGCCTGGTTCAAGCTAAGAGGTCCAACAGTTCCGACCCCTCTGATACATCTCAGGTTTCGTGAGATGTACCTAAGAAGCCCACACTCTGCCAGCATGGCTCACACACTAGCTCTTGGGGTGAGAATCTAGAAAGACAAGAGTTGGAAGTTATTAACTGTGGTGCTGGAATCGGGTGGCCCGGACGATAACCACCCTGAATTCTATGAGGTCCACAGCAGGCTGGGGAAGAGCAGGCAGGAACCTGAGGAATCTAGACTGCTGCCAGCTGGGCAGTGTAGGTGCAGGGCTGTCTGGCTGTTCAGTCCTCCTGCAGACTGTCTGCCCTGTAATTCTGGGAGGAATACTGCCGCTCTGGTATTGGGTGAGGGACCACACTAGGCACTAGTCAGTCTTTCCTGCTGTGCAAGACAGTGAGGAAATCGAGGCTTGGAGAGTCTGACTCACCCAATATAGTTAATTAATTTCTTGGTTTGGGCAAAGATATTTTCTGAGGAGAAAGTGTGGGAAAAATTGCTGGGTGTGGTGGCACATGCCTGTAGTTCCAGCACTCGAGAGGCTGGGGCAGGAGGATTGCCACAAGTTTGAGGTGAGCCTGGGCTACACAGAGTCCAGAGCAGCCTGAGCTATACCGTGGGACCCTGTCTCAAAAAGACAAAAAACCTCAAAACAAAATCAAACAAAAAATTGTGCAACCTAGGTTTTTCTAACTGCAAAGCCAAGCTGTCACTCACAACACTGTTTAGTAGAGAGGATGCACCCATCACAGGGAGTAGGATACCCTCCTAGGAGACCAACTCTGGGCATGCAGTGCTATGACCATCGGGTGGGTCGAGGGAGAAGTGCAGTGTGGGGACCTTTGTAGTGAGCCACTTGTCCTGAAAGGGTCCCACCCTGGCCAGGTGCAAGGTGGGGACATGAGTAGGCTTTAGTCTACAGAGGCGCTCCCCTCACTCCGCGTCCTGCTCAGCTGCTTCTGCGTGCTTGAGAGTTTGGTGCTCAAGTGGCACCATGTTAATTTATTGCTCGAATACAACGGTGAGGGGTGCAGCGGGCAGGTGCGCCCCACAGCAGGTGGGTAAGGGGTGCATGGGCAGGTGCGCCCCACAGCGGGTGGGTAAGGGGTGCAGCGGGCAGGTGCGCCCCACAGCGGGTGGGTAAGGGGTGCAGCGGGCAGGTGTGCCCCACAGCAGGTAGGTAAGGGGTGCGTGGGCAGGTGCGCCCCACAGCGGGTGGGTAAGGGGTGCGTGGGCAGGTGCGCCCCACAGCGGGTGGATAAGGGGTGCAGCGGGCAGGTGTGCCCCACAGCAGGTGGGTAAGGGGTGTGTGGGCAGGTGCACCCCACAGCGGGTGCAGAACCCCGGCCACCGCTGCTTCTCTCCCAGCTGCTGCTGACTACCAGAGCTTCGTGGCCCAGCAGCTGCTATAGCCTGGGGTGGGGCCATGCCCTCACCTCCCTTTGCTCTGTCCCTTTCTCCTACAGGAAGGACATTAGAGGCAGCCAACCCTACACAAGGAAGGTGTGGAAGGCAAGCTCGGCAGACACAGGCCCTTCCTAACCTACGCTGCAAGGCACAGGTTGGTGGCCTGGGACCACCACGCTGCCTTAATAAAGATCCTGGGAGAAAACTGAAAGGATGAATGAGGCTGCCACATGCCAGGCTTCGTTAAACAAAGCAGGCGCCCACTCCAGCCTCAGGTGAGGGGCCTGAGGTGTGGACGGCCTACACTCAAGAGCTACTGGTGCTTGGGTCTGCTGGTAGTGTCTGCCTACCCAGGACAGTTCCAGTGTAGTTGATGGGCAAAATGATACCCAGGGAGGGGATGCAGAGGATGAGAACATAGGCGATGAAGTGGTACTGGAAGGCAATGTAGATGCGCGCGTCGTCGCCACACTTGCTGATCAGATCCTGGTCCCTGGGAGAGACACAAAGGAGCACAGTCCTCAGGAGCCGGCGCAGCATAGAGCACAGTCCTCAGGAGCCGGCGCAGCATAGAGCACAGTCCTCAGGAGCCGGCGCAGCATAGAGCACAGTCCTCAGGGGCCGGCACAGCATAGAGCACAGTCCTCAGGAGCCGGCGCAGCACAGCCGGTGGGGGTGGGAGGGGGAGAAGAGGGGCCCACCCTCGAGGCCTCCCGGCTCTCTCTCTTTCCTCTTCCTCCCCTCCCTCAGTCCTCCCTCCCTCTCTTTCTTTCCTCTCTCCTCTCTCTCTCTCTCTAACACTGCCTTCCTCTCAAGGCCCCTGAAGTACCTGCCAGCAAGCTTCACAGACGCAGGGAAAAGAGAGGCTGCCCTCTCCACGCACACATCGGGGCCGGGTGCATTCTCAAAATTGGGCCTCGGTCACCTTTCCTTTACTTCTAATACTCTGAGTACCTCCTGGGGTGTGGGCACTGGGCAGAGCTCTCTGAGAAGGAGGTGCAACTTCAAGAGTTGTTCATTTTATGCCCTTAAATGAAAATGACTAGGATACGTTTTGTTCACCTCTCCCCCAAACCTCTGACTTCTGGGTGACCTCATGTCAGTCCTGTCACAACTCCTCCCATCCTTCACCCAGCTCAGCACTACATTTTTCCTGAAAGCCCCAGTTGGAATTCGTTCTCTTTTACCTGGGTGCCCTTTGTGTAACAAATTATAACTCTCTCATTATGAATGCTATGTAGAGCCTTATTGGCCTTTGTTTCTCCAGGAAGTGAAATAACAAGCCTGTTTCGGCCCCCCAGGGCACGTGGGGAGCTGGACCCTGAAGCAGCTGTCACCTAGCAAAAGGAGTCTGAAGGACGGCAGGGCAGGGCGGATGAGAGCCCAGGATCATGCGGGCCCCTGAGCACATCACGGTGAGGTGTATGCACGTGTGTGCACGCACGCACTTGTGAGGGAATGTGCACGCGTGTCCAGGGAACAGAGGCTGAAGGTGAGGAGGGCAGAGACCATTCTTCATGCAGAGGGGAAGCCCAGTCTTCTGTCCCACGTTTGCCCTTCTTGACAAACATGCTGATGACCCACAGAGCATGCAAACAAGCAAACAGCATGCGGGAGGGGCTCTTTCACAGCGGGCAGATCACAGACTTGAGTTTATAAGCAGGGGCATAATGGTCTAGCTGTTACACAGCTCCTTCCCCACAGAAGGGGTGGCCTGAGCCCTATGTCCAGTTCCTGTTCACCAGCTGGACCTCTGGGAAGCCCTGTCAGCACAGGTGAGGCAGGAAGTGGATGGTACAAGGCTCCAGGCTGGTACTTCTCACTACTAACTCCACCCCCACAACCACACTCTCACGGGCTCAGAGAACACAGGCACTTACTTCATGGTTAAGCTGTTGAACAGCCAAGAACAGAAGCCCTGTGGAAAGAGGAGAGTGTGAGAGGCACCTGGCTACCCCACCCAGCTGTGGGGACCCGGGGCAGCACCCAGGAGGGGCCTGAGGCTCCGTGTGGCGTCAGGGGCCGTGCTGAGGGAGACATCTCCCCAGAAGGGAGTGGGATTGAGAAGGCTGCCACATGTGCCCTGCTCACCTCTCCTCCCTGAGCTGAAGGAAGGAAAGGGACGCAGGTTCCCGGGAGCCAGCTCTGCTCGGAGGAGACCGAGTCATGGTGCTCAGCTCCTGGCCCCCCCTGGCCCCTCCGCCCCCTGTCCTCACAAGCTGGGAGTAAGGAATGACACCCCTGGACTGACTTGCTTGGGCCACTTGCTTAGACCCAGGCCCTCCTGAGCACCCCCAGGCTATTTCCCTGTGCTTCCTGTCCTAGCTGGATTTTGGTTCTCTACAGTATGTCAGTATTTCTCTTGTCAGACTTTTAAAAATAAAATATTCTTTTTGTCACTGGAGAGAAAGGAAGACTGACCACAGCTGTGTCTAAAAGTGAGCCTGGCTTCCGCTTGGAGGCATCACCCTGTCCCTTCACTGGGCCTCAAGTTGACCCCATAACTTGCCTGAGGTGGGGCAGGGCAGAGCCTGGCCAGCAGAGGTGACAAGGGAAGGAATACGGTTCTGTCTACTAATCTGATGCTACAAATGTGGAGCAGAGGCTCATTGCACGACAGCCTGGACTGGGACATGGGGATGAGCACTTCCAGCTCTGCCACCCATAGGGGGAGCTTGGGGGGCAGACACAGCAGACCGATCTGCAGATGAGGGGTTAGGATGGGCCAGGTTCAAGGAGTTCAAGAAAAGGAAGTTTTCTGGCCCACTGGCAAGTCTCCCAGGGAACCAGTGCCTGGCTAAAGTCTGAATCAATTATGGGGGTGACAGAAGGGGCCATGGGGAGCGGAGAGAGGGGAGAGCGTGGGAAAGGCCTGCAGTGGGAAGCAGGTGGCACCACAGAGGATTTTGAAGGTGACCGGTGTGGTTGGGGGTGGAGGAGTTGAGTGAAACAGACTGGACAGGGGACAAGAGAGCAAAGCGCCAGGCTGTGGCATGGGCTCTGTAATTGGTTTCAGGGCATTCGGGAGACACTGCAGGTTTGCACAGGGGCACCTGTGCCCTCAGTCACAGCATGGCTCTGCATGCAAAGTGCGTGGGATAGGGCAAGTGTGGGGCTGCTGGGATGAGTGAGAGCTGCTTCTGCCACCACAGCAAGAAGTGATGGAGTCCGCAGGCTTAGCTGGGGTGCACACTGAGAGGTGGCGGTGGAGACAGACCTGACAGTGGGAGTGGAGAGGCCTGGGCTCGGCTGGGGGACTCCGCGTGTGGAGGGCGCCTGCAAAGGAGACCAAGACCAAAGAAGACAAGCCGGGACACAATACCATGAGGCAACCAGGAGCGCCGGTGGGGCAGCTGTGGTCAGACATTTCCAAAAAATGGGCAAGAGGAGGCTGAAGAAAGCCCACTGCGCTTGGAGGTAAGGGACCACGGAGGCCGTGGCGCTCTACTGGAGTGAAAGGGATGAACACCTCAAGTAAGGAGGCTGAGGGGAAGAAGAGGGGGCCACGAAGCCCAGGCCACTGTCAGGCCAGCAGGCAGGGGTGAGGTGGTACGGGCGCCACAACGGGTGTCCTCCTCCCTTCCTGCCACTGCATTCCAGTCCTCACCAAATGGCATCGGCTGTCTAAGGCCACCCCAATCACTGCCTACAGCGCAGCATGCTGCCAACACGGAGGGACAACCCTCCCTGTCCTGTTTATTTTTCCATCACACTCTGCCATCCTAAATGGCTCTATCTGGTCATCCCACAAGGCAGGACTGGTCCGCTGTGCTTGCTGTTTGTCCCCAGACCCCAGGGCTACAATACAGCAGGCCTCTAGCCCCAGTGCCAAAGTGGCAAGGCCAGGCTGACTCCAAGCCTCTGACCAGGCCCTGATGTGTCCTGTGCCCACCACGACTGCCCATCCAGGACCAGGGTTTCCCAGGGTCCCGGCCACTCCCAGCACTCACCTTGTCCCTGCGCTCCATCTCCAGGGAAATCTCCGAGGGAGACGACTTCTCACTCTGTTCCCCATAGATCAGTGAAGTCAGGCTGCCAGCCAGGAAGGGTGGCAGGGGACAGAAAAGGAGAGAGGAGGATTCAGATGCCTCTGCTGATCCCCCCACATCCCCGGGCTGAGGACTGGGGGTGGCTACAGCCCATAGCCTCAGCTGCCTTGCTGGACATGCAGCTTATGGTACAGATGGCATTGGCACTGCTGCCTAGTGCTCAATGCATCTCTGGAGTCCAGCCTCCGAGACCCAAGAAAAATGTGGTCTCCTGCCCAGAGATGGCTGCCTGCCAAGTGCCCTTCCTGCAGGGAGGGAGAGTGGGGGCATCAATGGGGGACACACGTGCCGCAGCGTGGGCGTGGCACAGCCACATCCTGGCCACAGCTCACCCCTGACCCTGCGCTCCTCACCTGTCATTATGCATCAGCAGGGCCAGGCGCCCGTAGTCCCAGGCAGCTTTCCGGAGGAAGGAGTAAACCAAAAGGACAACCTGCGAGCCAGAAGAAGCAACACGGATCAAAGAGTTTACTGATGCCTTCTTCTGGGTCACCCCTGCCTTCCCATGAGGAGAGCCCAGGAAGTCCCCAGGTGCACCCCACCACACAATGAGGGCTGTCGGGAAAGTGAGCTTCTTTGGCTGCATTCCCGCCCCAGCAGCCTCCTGGCACAGAGCAGGTGCTCAGTTTGCTGAGTGTCATTTAGGGTGATGATGGGAAGGCCTTTGGGAAGCACCACAAAGGGAAAGTGCAGGAGCCCCAGGGGTCAGGGCCAGGTAATTTTCAGGCCAGTCTGTGGACGAGAATCTTGAGGATTCTGCCTGCTCCTCCAGCACCTTCCGCCCCAGGGCCACCCACTGGGGCCATCCCAGGCAGGACTGGCATTCGTGGCATTTGCATCACCGTGGTCAGTGCCCACCGGGACAGCTGCAGCCCCCAGCATATCTCTTGTGACCACTCAGCAGCCCAGCCTGGCTTGAGACCTCGCCATGTGCCCCCCAGGCACGCAGCACTCACCACCCACAAGACGATGTTGAGAAACAGCACAGTGGGGATGCCCCCGAAGGGCTGGCCCTGGAGGACCGTGTTCCGGTTCTGGAAGCACTCATCCACCGTCATATTGTGCACCTTCGAGTCCGGGCTCTGGACCCCCGGTGAGACGGACATCCTGAGGGCCTCCCTAGTGGGCAGAGGGGTCTCCCGGTCAGACTGAGGACCGCTCCTCGCTCTGCGGAGACAGAAGGCTGCCAGAGCACTTCAGGATGAGTCCTGAGTGAATTCACCAGGCTGGACAAAAGCTGCATACCAGACCTAGGGACAAGAGCTGCCCTCGGAACTGTCTCTGGAAGGTAGGAGGTGCCCATAGGGTGGCACTGTGAGATAACAGCTGCCTTAGACTCAGGACTGTGACAACAACTCAGATTCCCTGGGAGAAATCTTATTTTATACCATTTTATCCCTTTTAAAATAGAGTTGCCAAATGCATATCCAAATGGGCCTTCCTATTGCTCTCCTGTGGAATTTTTCTTGTATATAAATGAAAAGATCTCACAAAGAGAGATCACACGTGGAAACGGAACAGTTCAGGCTGGAAGGCAGAATCACTCTGTTCACACAGCCTCCATGTAAACGGTCTCCTCTCAGTTCTTCAGTTCTCTGATCCTACTTCTGGGAAAAGCAAGAGTCCCTGAAGAGGCAGCAGAGTGCCTGCCACTGAGCCGTGACTCAGTAAACGGCCCTGTCTTATCTTGCCCTGCAGCCAGGCAGACCAGCCCAGGACCTGAGCCCACTCCTTCAGTCTGGGCATCCTGGGGCAATTCAGATCAGAGCCATCAGCGCTTTTCAGGCATGGATAAGAGCGGGTGAAAACAGTGGAGCTGGAGAGATAGCTTAGGGGTCTAAAGCGCCTGCTTAGCCAAGCATAGGCAGGCACAAGGGACCTCAGTTCAGTCCCTGGCACCACATGCCATTCCAGTCCTGCCCTCAGAGAGGGCTGAGCTGGCCAAAAAAAGAAGAAGAAGAAGAAGAAGAAGAAGAAGAAGAAGAAGAAGAAGAAGAAGAAGAAGAAGAAGAAGAAGAAGAAGAAGAAGAA
>PVKA01002726.1:0-120464 GCA_004027165.1 Ctenomys sociabilis | reverse complement strand
AAAAAAAAAAAAAAAAAAAAAAAAAAATAATAGACTTCCTTGTCTTGTTCCTGATTTTAAAGTGAAATCTTTCATTGTTTGTCCACTTAGTATGATGTTGCCTACTGATTTGTAAGATTTTATTTATTATTTGTTTGTTTGTTTGTTATTTCACAGTACTGGGAATTGAACTCAGGACCTCGTGCTGGCCAGGCAAGCACTTATTCTACTGAGCTGTTTTCCTGGCCCTATTCTGATCTTCTGCAAAGGTTTTATCATGATTGGTTTTTACCATAACTTTGTCAAATGCTTCATCCCCCCAAGAACAAATGATTTTTGTCCTTGATTCTGTTATTATGGTGCCTTACATTTAGTGATTTGCATATGCTAAACCATTGTTGCGAGGTAGCCATGTGAACTAGAAGACTATTGGCCTCTTCCAGCTCCATGGCATATGGCAACATTCTAAGAACAAGTGAGGTCAACCTCTTCTGTATGTAGGCTCTGCCCAAAGGCCCCAGTTTGGATCCATTCTGTAGCACTGGACCTTTTGAGCTAGTGTGGTGCTATTTCCTGGCCCATTCCATGCTGAACAGCTTGTATAGAGAGCGACAGATTTAGAGCATATAAAAGGCTTTACTTCCAGATATTCAAGTTCTAATGACTTGATATAGAGCAAGGGAGGGCAGTTTACTTCACAGTAAAACCTTAAGAATATGTCATGACATATACATGGGTGGTTTAGGAAACATTAGTTCAGATTTCTGAAGTCTCCATAATGGACACCCAGGAGCATTAATAGAAACTTCATGTCATTTGTAGAGATTCTAGATTCCTTACCTGAAGTTTTAGCCCTTTTTAAAAATTGTTTTTCATGTATTTAGTACAGGGTCTACAGGGTTTCAGCCTTTAACATGGGAAGACTTGCAACTAAAAGTGAAAAGGTTTGAAAGGAGTTGAGAGCAAGTTACAGCTATTAATGATGCTTGGTACAGAGTGGCACTAAATTCACTAAGTAGTTTTCAGCAATTTAACCAATGTAGTGGGCTTTTGTACAATGTGTGGGACAATAGCGCTTTAGTTTTTGTAAATACTTTCTCTATTAGAATGCCCTGAGAGAGCATGTCAGATGAACCTCCTCAGAGGCAGATGATACTATTACCACTGCAGCTATGTGCTCCTAGGAAGAAAGCAGAGTTCAAATCTTGTCAAGTATTGTACCTTCCCAGAGCTGTGGAACTACTGAAGTGAGCAGGCAGCTAGAGGCACATTTTGTCTATTCAGAAGTGAAGGCAAAAATTAAGTGGGCAGGCTGGTAAAATAGGTCCTGAGTGAAATGTATAAGCTAAATCTCTATTAGCAAAATCCTTAGCTGTTGCTACTTGGGTGGGATTAATATATTTAATAATGTTGGGTGTGGAGTCCTACTGAATGGTACCACAACACTCAGATTATAGTGCTGGGGTACCTCAGTGCACAAGCTTAATGTTTTCACATTTCTGGTCACAAACCAAATTGGATGGAAAACCAGATCAAATTCTATAATGAGGTTCAACCTCAGTCTTCTGGCAAAATTTGATTCAGCTCTCACCCACTTAAGTGTATGACCAGAGCCGGGCGTGGTGGCACAGGCCTGTAATCCCAGCACTTGGGAGGCTGAGGCAGGAGGATTGTTGTGAGTTCGAGACCAGCCTGAGCTACAAAGTGAGTTTAAGGCCAGCCTGAACTGCATAGTGAGACCCTGTCTCAAAAAGACAAAAAAAAAAAAAAAAAAAAAAAAAGTGTATGACCAGAATTGTGGGAAGCACTAAGTTCGTGACTCGAAGTACAACTGCAATTCATTGTGATTGACCATTCTGCATTTTCAATTTTACGATCTGGACCGATTGAAATGTCAAGAGAAGAAATGGACAAGCATTAAGGATATTATCTGGTCTAGTGATAAGGAATTATATAGTATCATTCAGTTTTCAAGGCCCTGTTTTAATGTGTTTTGAATCTATTACTTATTTTAGCAGCAGAGTGGTAGTCAGATGTAGTGCCCACAGAGTTCCATTCTGTCAAGACAATTTCAGGTGTAATAAAAACATAGTTTACCTTTAGTTTCTTACTCTTTGTGTCAGAATATCCAGGACAGTTATGGGACTGTCCTACAATTAGGGCTATGGGTTCCATGATCAATAGGAAAACAATATGCCAATGGATTAAGATAAGTAATATGTGTTTGTCTTTGTCTTACACTCAGTAACTACCTTAAGATGACTCTACCCAAATTTTATGAGATACTAAATATAACTATGAGTCCTACTTATTGATTAGAATCATGAATATTTGATGTTTAGTGCATTTAAACAGATGTTATACTTAATTCAGACCTGATAGAATAGCACAATACCCCTCTATTGATTTTTTGTTTTTCAATATATTTTTATTGAAATTTATCTTTCTAAATGGATAAAATTATGGAT
Source organism: Ctenomys sociabilis (assembly GCA_004027165.1). Lineage (NCBI taxonomy): Eukaryota > Metazoa > Chordata > Mammalia > Rodentia > Ctenomyidae > Ctenomys > Ctenomys sociabilis. The sequence goes on along the minus strand of PVKA01002726.1, from coordinate 118,017 downwards.
ATTTTCTTTAAGTTGTTTTCTTCCTAATCTTAACATTTTCTTCTGCCTCTGGATGTACTTAAGAGGAAAGAAAAAAGGATTGCAAATAGATGATATTTTTAAATTTCTTGATTCACCAAGCCTGAAATCCACATGCCTTGATTTTCACTGCGTGAACCTTTTTCATAGAAATGTTATCAAGTTTGAGTACTCAAGAGGAAGTTGGGTGTTAATTGACCCATTCACTTTGCCATGATCACACTAGCTTTTTGTTTTCGTGGTTTATATTCAGATGTCCTCCTATCTCATGTACTCATATCTGAAGCTTTTAGGAGGATGTTAAATCCTGGAGCCATGAAATGATCAATGGATTATAGCTTACTGAAGTGTTTGTAGCTAGCTTGCTATTGGCAGATGAGATCTGCTTGGAAGAGTTGAGTCACCAGGGATGTGGCCAAGAAGTTCTCCCCTGCTCCTTCATTCTGCTTTCTGCCACCCTGCCATGAGTCTTTCTTCTCTGTATGCCACCCTGACTTGGAGCCCACTGTTAATGGAACGAGCCCTCAACAAACTGAGGCATACTCAAATTTTCCTTCTTAGACTCGTGGGTGTCAGTTACTGTTACTGTGTCTCCATAATGGGAAAGGAAAGATTCTTGATGTGAGGAGAATCATAGCCAGAAGGTGCTGTGGAGGAAGAGGTTTCAGCCCAATCCAGATGTTAACGCGTAGTGAAGGACCCAGATGCTGGAGGATGTGTGCAACCCTCCTGTTAGTCATATTAATCTTGGATTCCTGTATTTTGTTACGTGTAGAAATATATAAATTTGTTATCTCTTTTTAATGGAAAAATTGTCATTTTATCCTGTCCTTTTTTATTTTTGCTTCCAGGTATCATTCTTATTTAGTATATGAATACAGCTACTTTAGCTTTCTTTTGATTGATATTTTCCATTCACTTTTTAAGTTCTTTTTCTTTGTACATCCATATATACTTTTATAGTTTTTTTGCCTACATATGAACAAATACTGAATTTATATTAAGCATTCATTGTTTTCTAATTTATCCCTTTAGATTCTTCTTAATACAAATTTATTTAAAAGTTAGCAATATCAATTTTTTTTAAATTTCATCATTTCTTCTGCTTGTTCTTGTTTACAGATCAAATATGCATTTATTATATGCAGGTCAATGTTGCATATTATTTTTCTTAGTTATTTATGATTCACACTTGGCTGATAATTTTAAGTGACTTCCTTATGGTCTACAATTTATATTTTCCTTAATGAATCTTTCTACCAATAACAATAATATATATATATATATATATATATATATATATATATATATATATAATAAAAATAATAATAGCAATTCAAATAGAATTTCCAAGATAATTTTGAAAGACCATACCATTTGGTCAAAAAAATAAATTCCTAGGCAAATGAGAAAACCTTAAGAGCTCCAGATATATTCTGGTTACTGAATACACATACTCTAAATATAACTAGCCTGAAATATCCTAATTAAAAATGTACATGAGAGCTAAGCAAATGTGCCCCACAGCAAGCACTCTCACCAGTGTGCGCAAAGGAGCATGCCCTAATGAAGAGGTCAATCGCAGAAGAAGACACAATAACCATAAATTCACACATATCCTCCAAAGCTTCAGACGTATGAAGTAAATGCAGACAGAAGGGAAATGACGAAGACATACACCACAATTGCAATTTAAAAAGTTAACATTTTGATGCAAGTAGCTGGTACAGCCAACCCACAGAGAAGATATTATAGGTCACTTTTGGCCTCCTTGCCCAATTAGACCTGATGCTTCCAGTGGGGAGTACTCCAGCCAAATACAGCAGCCCCAGACTATCTTCACAAACATGCAGAATACTAGCTAATAGAGACCTGCTAGGTCCTCTAACAATAAATTGCAAAAGATAAAAGTAATATAAAACCTGTGATCTGAAAATCACAGAACTATGCACAAATCATTAGCAATTTGATACAAAAAAGAAACTTAGAAAATCTGCAACCTTATCTCTAAATAACATTTTGGTTAAGGATTAAGTTGCCAGAAAATAAAAGGGGGATCTGGCCAGATAGATCAGCAGATTAAAGCACCTGCTTCAGTAGACTCAGGGCCTGATGAGTCCAATCTGTGCAGTGGGACACTGTGGACCCTGTACTGAATACATAAAAATAAAAAATAAAAAGATGAAATTGTCAAGCAGCTTAGAAATTATTTTAAATAAAGTTATTTTAAGTAAAATAACTATAATCAAAATGCATGAAATGCTGCAAAAGTTACTAAAAAGACATATATAGCTGTGTCATAAATTATAATAGGATGAAAATAAATGTTTTAGCTTGCCAGAAATCAAAATAGAAAGTTAAGCCAAAGTAAAAAGCCTTGTAGATATAGTAAACTCAAAACTCATATCAACAAAGAATAAAGTACACAATGAAAAAATCAATGAAAACAAATGTTTCTTTAAAAAATCATTAGGTTGATCACATGTAAAAAAAGAGATAAAGTTACAGTATCAGACATGAAAGAAGGCTTAAACCTACTTACAGCAATAAAATTATTAATAAAGTAATACATATTAGGACAGTTGTCTGACAATCTTCTGGACAACTTTGTTGAAAAGGACAGAAAATAAATGTATGATTTTATTAAATTTAATTGAATAGATCTTATTAAACTTGCATAGCTACTAAGAAAAATTCACAAAAGAGATTGGAGAAAAATTAATAAGCTGAATAGATGATTAAAATTTATAATTTAAAACCTTTCCATAATAGTTTCCTATGTTTAATGCATTATTAAACATTAAAACAGGAAATGTAGTATATGTGTAAAAGAATAATAGCATTTCACTACACATGAAAATTATACAACATTAAAATTTTAGTACATATTGTTTCAGTCAAGCTCAGCCACAATTATTTCCATTTCGGTGTTTTCTGTATACACACGTATCATGCTACAGTAGAGAACCAAACAGATTTACCAGAGACCCTATGAGGTACTTTCGTTTCTTCTCACTGCTGTAGCTGTGACATAGCAACAATGCAATCCTCTTCCAGAAAAATATCTGAAACCTCATTTATACAGAGAACATTGAAATGACCTCTGTCTCACATGGACAGTAAAACTAGCCCCTAATTCATCACACATTCAAATGTGAGAATACATGTGTGTATCAGTCATTGCTTACTAAAAAAAAAAAAAACATTTAATGTAAAATGTACAAATACATAAGGATTTACATGATTGACTTACAAAGGCCACCCTCAGAGTCAAGCAGGGAAAAGTATAAAAGAACTGTGTGCTAGAGATCTGAAGGATCCAGTTGAAGGCCTGGAACCCACTGTAGTGGCCCCTGTGAGTCTGTATCAGGAGGTCGTAGACCATGCGCTGCAATGATTGTTGGAATGTCATGGTGGAATCCCACCGGACCAGCGAATTGAGCGGATCCCCTTAGAAGCTAAGAAATAGGAGCCCGGTCTTGCGCAGACTTCGCTTCCATTGCCCTACAGCTGCTTCTCATTTCTACCAAGAAAGGAACTTGTTGGCAGAGTCCAGCTGTTGTCAGATGTACTAAATACTCACAAATCAGTATCTCACTGTTAACTGCAGCAAGGGTAAAGTTGCCTCTGACTCTTGTTTGATTTTAAAATCCATGTGAAAGCATTCTTTTTGATGGGCCAATGACATACTCTGAATCCTAGTCAAAGTGAACTCTGAATGGCAATTTCTAATATTTTTAACATTGCTAACTAAAACAAAAAGAAACCGAGCCCGAGCAAGTTCAATCTTAATAATAGTCCTTCTCCACCCACTCTCTTTCTTCTTATTTTATTGACAGCATCTTGCTGCTCAATAAGATCCAGGTCTTTTCTTTTTTTCAGAAAAATCTTGATATTAAATGAATAGAGGAATCTGCTCTAATAGTGTTTGTAAATCGAATATCATGTCTGCACCTGGTACAACAAAAAACCACTATGAAAACAATATGCAATGTATCAATTATTGAATCTGTTCTACTAATTTGATTTGAAACTGTCTCATTGTTATTTGTTCTTCAATAAAATTATGGAAAATAAAAAAGAATGATTACACAAATAACAGATCAAGAGAAAAAAATGATAAAAATTCAAATAATATTATTAAAACAAATAATAAAAGCCAACAATAAGAAAATGAACTTGATTAAAACACGAACAGGGGCTTGCAGTTTAGCTTGTTTTTTTAAGCGCCTGCTCCAGCAAATCCAGTCAGTTGCTGGAGACCACAGTTTCCCATGCCTTACCAGACCCCACACTTAAGTCAACCTGAGCCAGAAAAAAAAATTCCTTCAAGGGCTTGCCAAATAGATCAGCAAATTAAAACACCTGCAAGCAGGCACAGGAGCCAGGGGTTTGATCTCTGGGCCTGCTGTGCAGGCCCTGCTCTAGGGGTACACTGAGACAGTGATTGAGACTGGTGTGGTGGCATGTACCTGTAATGCTAGCACATGGGAGGCTGTAAACAGGAGAATCACTACAAGTCTGATCCAGTAGTGAGGCCCTACACACCCTGTAGACTCTTCCCTAAGATACACACAAAAAAAAATAATAAAAAAAGAAAGAAAGAAAAGGAAAAAGAAAAAGAAAAAGAAAAGAAAAAAAGCCATGAACAAAATGTCTCAGCAGACATTTCAGGGGCTGGAGAAATGGTTCAGTAGAATAATTGCTTTCCTGGCAAGTGAAAGGGTCTGAGTTCAATCTCTCTGGTTCCACTAAAAAAATATCATCTTAGCAAAGATAGAATAATATATATATATATTATATGTATGTATATATATATATACATATATATACATATATATATTAACCTATGTCACACTAAATGATATAGGTCAAACATTTTATGCTATTAAGAATTACAAATTAAAACAATTAGATACCATGGTACATCCAGCAAAATGGCCAAAATCCAGCATTATGACAGCATTAAATTCTTGCATAAATGTGAAGTAATAGAAAATCTTATTCATTCCTGATCACGGTACAGAATGGTTTGGTCATTTTACAAGAGAGCTTGACAATTTCTTAAAAATGTAAACATATTCTTGCCCCCCCCCCAGATTTTTTGAAGACTTGTGTCAAGAAAGCACTGTATACAAGGACATTTACAGAGGTCAACCTGGAAACTACCAAAACACACTTCAGTGAGTGGATAAACTGTTGCACCTCGACAGTATGAAGTCCTTCAGCAGGATATGGAAGAAACTTTAACACTCATTACTAAGTGAATGCAGCAGTGTGAAAATGCCTGCTACTGTATGGTTCCAAGCCTGTAACAGTCTGGAAAAGGCAAAAACACAAAGACAGTAAAGCATCAGTACTTTTCAAGATTAGAAAAGTTGAGAGGAAGGCAAAGGAGAGCAGATGATTTTCAGGGCAGTGAAAATACTGCATGTACCACTATGATGAACTGTGCTGTCATTCTCCACTTGTAAAAACTAATGTAACTGTGGACTCTAGATGACAATAATTATGAGTCTAGGTTCAATGATTATTGTTACCAATCCACTGTTGTGCAGAATGTTCACAATGTTCAATGAGGAGAGAAAAAGGGAGAAGGAGGGAAGGAAGGAGGGAGAGAGAGACAGGAAGAGAGGGAAAGAGGAAAGGAGGGAAGGCAGGAGGGAGGGAAGGAGGGAAGAAGAGAGGGAATGACAGAGGCATATCAGGGGATATATGAAAATGCTAAATCTTCTGTTCAATTTTACTGTCAAATAAACTTAATATAAAACATAAAGTCTATTAATTAAACGAAAAATGAGGGAACCATGAAAAGCATACCACAGGAATCTGATGGTTAAAAAACAAGGATGCACCTTGCGTTACTGAATTCAGTATATTTGTACTAGATGTAATTGTGACTGATGAGGAAGAAAGACAATTGGTATTTAAACATAGATTAGGAAATGTATTAGAATTGTGATCTGCCTCTATTTTTCTTGGGAATCTTATTGGTGATCCATTCTATAGAACACTGGTTCTGTCTTATATATGTTCTTATCCACTAATTTACTCTTTTTAAAAAAAATTATGCATTGTAAACTTAGAAATCAACAATGAGTTGTAGGATATAATAATATATCATCTGGTCTATCATAACAAAGTAACACACTGAGTGCCTTGTGAACAACAGAAATCCATGTCCTCAGAACTGGAATGTGGAAGTTGGACTTCAAGTGCACATCTGGTCACCTGTGTTGGAGGGCTTCTTTAGAGTGCAGATTGTTTGCTTGTCCTTGTCAAGTCAGAGAGAGGAAAATCTTGCTTTCTGGCTGGTCTAGTAACTAAACAACTGACCTTCCTGTCCCCAATACTGTCTGTCAATTGAGGATTAGAGCAAGACACAGGAATTTTAGAAAACTATTAATATTTAGCACATAACAATTACTTCCTAGAACATAACATCATGCATAATTAAATGGAAGCATGCCACGATATTCTTGTGATTTGTTCAGTTTGGTCACCCTGATATTTACATGAAAGAGGAAAACCTGTGTTAAATATTTACAAAGAATGACATTGGAAGATTATGCTGATAACTGAATTTGGGGCAGCACAGTATCTGCACTGCTCATTTGCCTTGCTCAAGCGAGCAAATCTGAGGTGCGAATATTTTCGCACTTAAATTAACATGATGAAAAATATACTGCTTGGGCTATAAAGATTGCTTAGTAGCATAAGTACCTGCCTAGCAAGTGCAGAGTCCTGAGTCCAATCCCAGCTACCTAAATAAATAGACACTTCACTTATATGAGACAATTAATGCTGATAAAATCCAACAAAAAACATTAAACATGATTTATATGCAGGTAGAAATGGTTACAGAAAAAGAAACAAAGAAAATAGACATTGTTTTGTCATAAAGGAGCGCAATGGGCCTACTCACTCATAGATTGGGTACTCTAGTGCTACCTTTGTTTGGTTAATAAGACCCTCTTTATGCAACCAAGAAAATCTATCTTTGGTCTGGCTATGTTTAACATCTGGTAGTTAGTAGTCATAACAAACATCACTTAACTGTGTAATTTTTTTTCTTTTTTCTTTTGCTGGAATCAGGGATTGAGCTCAACCCTTGCACTTGCCAGGGAAGCAGTTATTCTACTGAGCCATCTCCCAGGCCCTTAACTGAGTAATCTTAATGGCATAAACACTTCATTTTGGCTGAGTCTGTTTTCTATCACATTTTATTATACAAATATTTGTTTATAGATTGCTTGAATCTCAATGTTTAACTATTATCTGCCTGATGTTTGACTATTATCTGCCCTAATTCTTTCTGCCCTATTTGATCAAACAAGAAGGCTAACCTTTCATCCACAGATCTTTTGTTTATTTTTATTATTTTCATGTATTTAGTAGAGGCCTTCCTGCATAGATTGTACTCGGAGTGATCCTCCTATTTTCAGCCTCCAAAGTGCAGGGATTACAGAGTGTATCACCATGTCCAGTCTCGATTGCCATATCAGCAACCCCAGGCGCAGGGCCAGCACGGCCCACCAGAGATCAAACCGCAGTCCCTGGGCCTACCTAAACAGGTGCTTTAGTCCACTGAGCTATCTAGCCAGCCCCATTCACAGATGTTAATTGAGACTCTAGAAAGTATATTTCAATATTTTCTTCCTTGATTCACAGCTTTATTTCAGTGTATAGTTTCTTTGATATAGAGAATACATGACTAATTTAAGACAATAAAATGACTTTGAAAAGCACCTAATAGTAAAAACATTTATGTTTCTTCATTGATTTCAAGGACTCTGTATTACCATTTATGTAACTGGAGAGAAAGAGATAGCTCAGCGGTCTAACCACCTACCTAGCAAGTCCAAGGACCAGGGTTCAATCCCAGATACCATATGCCTTGCTGACCTGGCCCTGTGCCGCCAATGGAACAGGACATGGTGGCGCATACCTGTAATCCCAGAGCTGGGGAGGCTGAAACAGGAGGATCAATGTGTATGTCTGAGCTGTGTAAGGAAATCCTGTATGAAATAAATAAATAAATACATACATACATACATAAACAAATAAATAAATAGTTTTTTAAAAATATTCTGTTAGCTTCTAAAAAACATTTCAGCAAAGTTAAGAGAAGTCTCTGAATTGCACTAAGTATTATTACAAGCATGGAAGGAACAACACCGGACATATTTTAGAAAAGATAAAAATGTTACAGTTCTGAGAAATATAAATTGTCGCTCTGGAATTTTCACGAAGATGGAATATCATGTAAATGACAAATTTATAGTTATAAACACAATGATCTCCCCCCAATTTTTTCTTAACTTCTATATGCACAGTGACACTGGCAGAAAAAAAATATACTGCCTAAGAGTGATAGATACATTTAAAATTCAAAGGAAACTATAGATTTTTCAATAACCTTGAAAGGTGTAATAAAAAATGGTCAGCTTCTATGGCATGTCTCCAAGACTTTTGAATCTTGACTTGATTAACACTTTAGTAACTTTATTCTGTTTTTTCTGTACACTGGAGAACTTTCTTATGTAGGTTCTTAACACTCAACACTATGTTGTATTCATACCCAAAATTTTTCAACATGAACTACAGTAAAACTATTTTATTAATACCTATAACATATATGCATGCATCTCCATACACAAAACTGATTTAAAACTCTAAGAAAATATATTTGCTATTAACCACATTTTAATATTTTTATTTTTATATTGCATTCCACTTCATGTCTACCTACCTTCTCAAGGGACACGTTCCCTAACTCACCTTTGCTTTCTCAGATAGCCATCTGTATGAGGACCTATCAGCCTTTATAAGGTTTAAGATCTTGCTGAGCCCAAAATTAATTGCAATACATTGAATGAATTCTCAAATCATCTAGTTCACCAAGATGAACATCAAACTTCTTTGCATAAAAGTCATTTGTTTGAATTTTTAAATACTTTGAAAACAGACTTAAAAATTTAAAGCTGTTTGCAATAAATTTAAAGAAATAGACATTTGCAAATAAGGCTCGTTGAGAACAGGAGCAAGTTAGACAGTGAGAGAAAGGGCCATAGAATCTAAACAACTCTGAAAGGCGGAGATCTACTTAATAGCAAATAAAACACAAACCTACAACATTTTCTTTCTGTATGGTGGTGTTCATAGTCTTTATGTTGCTGAGAAGATTTTCCCAAGCTTTTGTATAAATTACACAATGAATGGGGTTTGGAGGCTTCTGAGGTCTGTTCAACTCTAAAGCCACTGATTAATGACTCAGAGAATACAAAAGTTTAAGGAGAACAGTTATGCTGCAAATCTAGCCAACAAATTCCTGATTTATTTATCTTTCAATTATCTTTTCTATTTTCTTTTTTTAATGTTTGGTATAGGGTCTACAGGGTGTTCAGGGTCTCACTATGTAGATCAGACTCATAGTGATCCTCCCATCTTCAGCTCTCCAAGTGCTGGGATCACAGGCGTGTGCCACCTGTCCCAACCGCTGTCTCCACGTGCCCTGAGGGTGGGGCCGCATTCCTTTTTGAATCAGACCATATTTGTTGTATATGTCATGTATAGTTACCTGGGGAGTGGTATGTGTGCGTACACTATTTTATCTTTTGGCATCACCTCTTCTCTCTCTCCCCGCCCTCTCTCCTCCTTTAACTTCACTTTTCTTATGTTCATTCTTGATATTATTAATTTAGCTTCTGCTTATGGCATGCAATGCTACCTTCCTTGAGGTTATTAAGTGCCTAAGCTTGGAGCGTCCTTCTTGTATTAATTTCCCTTTCCCCTCCCCTCCATAGCTCTACCTCATTCCCTTGGGCTCCTCTCAACTGACAAGAGACAGGTCCCTTTTTCTCTTTTACTTTTCTTGAAATTTCCTAATTTATACATTTTAATTAACCCTTCTACAACTCTAACACCTTCCATGGCACTTTTCATCTCATAGATATTTAATGCTAAATTATAATTATTTGTTGTGTGTAAGTATGAGGAGAAAAGAGAGACAGAGACAGACAGAGACAGAAAGACAGAGAGAGATAGAGAGACAGAGACAGACAGATTTCAGTGAGAAAAGAATCATATTTTCATGCATGCCAAATATGCTTACGTATTAAAAGGTAACTATTTCTAAAAGAAAATAATGTCATTTTATTCTTTCACACTAAATTATACTTCAAAGCAAATTGTTAAACAATATTGCTGAAAGTTTCACAATGTCATGTGAATATAGGAAATAAATGTGCACTAAATTACTGATATTTATTTATTTATTTATATGTATTTTAGTGTAGGAAGGATTTTTTGGGCTGGTTCAGGCTGCCTTAAGGGTGGATCTATATTTTAGTACAGGGACTACAGGGTATCATTTCTTACATCAGACTCAGTGAGTGACCCTCCTGTTTTCCTGGATCTTTAAAAAGCTGTCCCCAAAAGACAAGTTACAGATACCTTACTTACCACAAGGGGGCTCTATAAGGGAGGAAAAGGAAAAGAATTTGCACAAAATTTATCGAAATGTAAAAATACCATTTATTTTCCACATTCTCTCTCTTTCTCTCTCTCTCTCTCTCTCTCTCTCTCTCTCTCTCTCTGCCTCGCTCTCTCTCTCCATATATCTGTCACCCTGAGTCTGTGTTCCTGTCTGCCCCTTAAGCCTTGACTGTCTATATATCCCCCTTAATCTTTTTCTATCTGTCTGTCTGCATGTCTCTCTGTAAAATAAGAAATAATTGAAGATTGCTTAGGGGAACTATTAAGAACTCTGGTTCAGACAGTGCATCAGCCTGTACACTAAGTGCAGCAAATTCAATGGCCTTTATTCAGGTACTCAGAAAGTTAAAGTTTGCAACTAAAACAAACAAGTAATATATTTGTTCATGATTTTGTAGAATCAAACACAATGCATAAATTCAAATAAAAGTTATTTTTGCTACAATGGTATGGTTGTGATCAATGTATATGAAAGAGTTAAATTTTCTTCTCTTTCATCCTCTCCTTTGCCCTTTTCTTTCATTTCTTTCTTTTTTTGTTTGTTTGGTTTTTTACTTAGTACAGATTCTTCAGAGTCTATAGGGTCTCACTATGTAGATCGGTCTTGTAGTGATTATCCTGCTTTCAGCCTCCCAAGTGCTGGAATTATAGGTGCGTGCCACCATGCCCAGGCTCAGTAACTGTCTCAGTGCATACGGGGAGCAGAGCCAGCAAGGCAGGCTGGACATTGAACCCGGGCCACTGCGCTCTAACAGGCAGCTTTAGTCCACTGAGTTATCTGGCCAGCCCCTCTTTCTTTTCATTCTTTCTTTTTTGAATCTACTATATTTTTTATGTTCTCCCACTTCTTTTCTTCTTCCCCTTCAACTGATTCTTCAGCTCTTACTTGATACCAAAAGAATGATTGATGCTCATCGATATTAAGCAACACATTCAGTCACAGAAGAAACAGAACTAAGCTTTGCATTACATCATGTACGTACACAAATTGCAATTGTTTACAAGACAGTACTCAGAGGTTTAGTTAAATTATTCCAGTGAAGTGAAAGGCGTTTCTTATTGGGAGTATTCCCATACTGCTTAACTTCCCTTTCATCATTTTTGACACAAGCATAAAAATAGCGTAATAACAAATGCTGTATTTGACAAGATATTGTTCTGTAGATATTGCCTTAGAAAATTTCACTGGACGTTTCCTTAGAAAATTTCGCTAGGTTCTGACCAATTGCCCCATAGAACACAATCTTGCTGAGTTGCTATTGAGTACATTTCAAAATGTGGTGTTAAACATTTCCCATAGACATTAAGCATGCTTTATGTCTATGAATTATTAAGGTAGGTTGCTTCTGGAGAAATATGTGAAGTAGGATCTAACCTTACTCCTCTATCAAAGATCATAATACTTCCACCAAGCAGGAAATCATTCCTCAGAACTACAGTTTTTTACAGAGCTACTAATTTCTACACACTGGTCAATGCACAAAACTTAGCATTTCTTCAAAAATTTCATTAAAACAGCTTTTCTCAGATCAAATGTAAGCGGAGACGGAGCCTACGGGTCATGCTTCAATAGATTTATGCAGCTAGCAGGCTCTCCAGATAATACTCGATGTTTCTATTTTAATAGTTGATGTTTCTATTTTAGTACAGTAACATTTAAAATGAAATGAAACTTTCATCTGTATACTCCCTGTCATGCATTAAGTATTATGCCTGGAAAGCAAATAAATAAATAAATTTTCAAGAGGTAATTTGATGGAATGTACGTATCAAATGGCCCATAATGAGGGAGGAAGGTTAATTTTGCACACATTATCATCTTTACACTGCACATTTAATTTTATTACATTATTAGACCCCTTTGAAGGGGGTCTAGGCAAAGGCATTCTTCTAATGGCACTGTTTGCATGTCTGTGAAAGGCATGATCAGATAATTATGATAGACAGAGTCCCCTGGCATCACCCCATGATCACGTTGACTACACAGCCATAAAGAAATAGTGAGTTTTGAAAAGTACAAGTCTATTTCCAGTTACAGTCCAAGAAACTTAAATACATCATAAAAACTCTGCATCATGAAAACAGGTGGATGGAAGAGACCCTGTGCGGAACAGGAGGGGAAAAGGAATTTCAAGGAGGGCCTGTGGCCTTGCAGAATTAGCCCAAGGAAACCTTGGGCAAAGAATCCAGCCCCTTGCCTCTCTGGGCTTCAGGCCTAATTATGAAGCTATGAATATATCTGTATTTTCCAATGCTGCTGCATATCTTCTGAGGCTTTGGAAAACTAATAATAGTATTAATCATCTCTGTTCTTCTTCAAGGTAAAAACAGAATGTGTCATATATTTATGAATGAAACTACTACAAAGATTATCCTTAGGTGTAAGGGTTTTAATTTAATCTATGTGGATAATGGCCAAATGGCTCCCCTTTTAATGTCTTTGATGAAAAATTTTAAGACTATAGCATGGGATATTTATTGCCTGACACTTTATGAATCCTTTCTACATTTTCTCCTACTCTGTAATTACATAACTTTAAATTATCAGGTAATATTGTTATTTTGATTATAACTATCCTAGACAACATTTAAGATAAAATTATTGAAAAAAAACGATTGTAGTCATTTTTTCAAGGAATACTTAAAACAACAAAATCAGTAGACATTCCCCAAGCAATAATCATGAGATACAAAATTCAAACAACAGCACACTCAATACTGGCAAACGTTTGCATCTGAAATTTCATGATATTGTTGAAAGCAGAGAACAAGAGTGATACTCTAATACCTGCACTGGAGCAGACCTACGATATTTGGTATGTACTGTGCATTGAATGCCTAGTAATACACTTCACTGCACTTTTCAGGCTGGGGAGATACCTCAGCGGTCTAAGCCGCTGCCTGGAAAGTGCAAGGACCAAGTCTGATGCCCCGTACCACACGCGGTGCAGGACCCGGCAGCCCGGGGGTCACGCTGTGAGCACACACCTGTAATCCCAGTGCTGGGGAGGCTGAGATAGGTGGATCACTATGAGTCCAAGCTATGTAGCGAGTCCCTGTACCAAATTAATTAATTAATTAAAATAAAATATAAACATACAGAAAAAACGTATTTTCTGGTTAAGGATTTTAAATCATGTTGGATTTGTCTCTCTCTTTTTTTAAAGATGTCAATTATCTTTATTTGAAAATCGTATAACCCCATACTCAGAAAAAACTAAGGTGGCACCAAAAGATTCTGATGAACAAAACAGCAAATTCGTTTGAAGAAATATAACTTGATAAATATCTTCACATTGCTGGTAGCAGCCGTGGTGCTGCGGGATTTTCCTCTGAAGAGCCGGGATACTGAGCCTTTTGCTCCAGGAAGCAGCTTTATTCTGACCAGCACAAGCTCGGCAGATTCATGTTAGAGGCTGAGAACGCAGCGTGGCCCCGTTGCAGTGTTTTGCACAATTGTTATGTCTTTGGCTCTCTGACGTCGGCGCGCACTAGCATTTTCCAGTCTGGCTGGGTATGATTTATATTACATCAGAACTACATATGCCTTAGAACGCAGTGGCCAGAGTTTGATCCCCAGCATGCTCTGCTGACCTCGACCCTGGGTCGTGCTGAGACAGCGATTGAGACGGCGTGGTGGTGCGTGCCTGTAATCCCAGAGCTGGGGAGGCTGAAAACAGGAGAACCGCTAGGAGTCCGATCTACATAATGAAACCCTGTAGACCTTGTAGACCCTGTAATAAATACAGAAAAAAAAGAACTACATATGCACATACAAGGGCTGATATCCACCCAGGGTAAATGTCCTGCTCTCTCACACATCAGAAGGGCTCTTTCACAATGGATTTATTTACTGTACTTCTGACAGGAATTATGCCTTACACTGGGGAGGGGATGATGATTTTTGTAAAGCTTGGAATGAGTATACATTTAAATATGAACCCATTCCAACCACAAGAGGATACATTCAGAGCCCAAATAAATATTTAGCTGCTGTGAGACATCAGAAGCTACCAGAATAGCATGCAAGATTAGACAATAGAACAGGTCCAAAGTCTTATCGTAGTAGATGATTACTTAAACAAATTCTTAAGCTGTTTAAAAATACCTATTAAACATACAGAGGCTCCTGATAATAGCTCTGCTCTATGTATTATAACACTTCTTCTCCCCTTAGGATGGTTAAAGGAAGGATAGTAGAATGGAGACACTTAGGATTTTTATATTCATTTAAAGGATAGCACCACAGAGCTCTGATAAAACATTACTTCTGGTTCCCCATAACACTGGTGCAGTATTGATACCAATGCTGAATAGTTGCTGCTAGCCAGAGTGTCTGACCATGAAGCACGGATTTACACTGCAGTGCTCGTAAGGTGCTGGCGAAGAAGACACGTTTCAATAAATCAGAGGCACAAGGAAGCAGGGTGGATGACTACCAGCATGATGTATTTGCTGCAGAAAATCTTACTAGAGGCATTACAGGAAAAGCTAATCACAGAATAACAATCACTAATACTTTGCATACAGAGAGTTAAGGAACCAAATTCAACCGCTCTGATATTACCCAAATATTTCCTATTCTTTGGAAGATAAAACGTAACTAGTGAAAATAGAAAACCAGATGAAAGACATTGCTAGACCTATTATTTGAATGTTCTTTCAGTAACCTACTCCTTGTTCAAAAAAGATACCCTAAAATGGGAAGACAGCAGGTGGGAGGTGGACAGACATATGAGACAGTGAATCTTTAAATTTCAAAAATTTACTACAGTAAAAGACTGATGGCCATCATAGCCTCCTGCAATACCCTCCTCACTTAGATCACTCCTGTTCCTTCATTCCTGACACTGTCTGAAGCAGTTTGGAGATCCATTTTTGTGTCTTTATGAAGTATGGACAAAATTTCAGTGAATGCCATTGCCAAATACCATCAAGTAGAAGGACAAAAGCATAGCCGGGCGTGGTGGCGCATGCCTGTAATCCCAGCACTCGGGAGGCTGAGGCAGAGGAGTGTTGTGAGTTCGAGACCAGCCTGAGCTACAAGGTGAGCTTAGGGCCAGCCTGAACTGCATAGTGAGACCCTGTCTCAAAAAGACAAAAAAAAAAAAAAAAAAAAAAAAAAAAAAAAAAAAAAAAAAAAAAAAAAAAAAAAAAGGACAAAAGCATAAAACACAAATTATGATAGGTAAAAAAAAGAAGAATTACAGCATTTATACCCACCTTATTCACCAGGTCTCATATTATATGACTTCTGGTTCTTCCCTTAAGTCAAATGGTCATGAAAGAGCTAAATTTTGGTCTGATTCAGAACATCAGACCGACAGAGACAGCACAAATACTTGAAGGAAAATGGAAAATGTTGAGAGGAATTAATATAATGCATCATTTACAATAATTATTTACAGTTAATAATTTACCGTTTTGGGGGCTGGGGAGATGGCTCAGTGGAATAGATGCTTCACTGGCAAGTGCAAGGGACCTGAGTTCAATCCTTGGGTCCGCAAAAAAAAAAAGAAAAAAATACCATTTTTACCATATCAGATATATTTCACTTAAAGGATAAAAATCTGAGCTTGAACAAGCATTCAAAGAAGATAGCATATCAATTCAGTTAGTCAGCTTGTTGTATTAAAATATCATCACAAATTTAATGGCTTTAAGCAAGGTCCTTTTTTATTTTTTCTGTGAATCAAAAAATCACAGCTTGGCCTGTTTTCCTCAAGTGGGTGATGAAAGTGTCGCCAAGGCACGGAGCCCTCACTGAAACCTGAAACCTCTCACAGGGGAAAAATCTGATTCCAGTGTTTTCTAGGCCTTGACACAATTTGTTGTGTGGTAGAGTTAGGACTAACCATTCCCTTTTCCTACTGAGCGTTTCAAATCCGCCTACAGTGTCGTGATACACGGGCTTCCTTAACATGGCTGGTTGCATTCTCCAAGCTGGTGAGCAAGAATAGAGCATCCCAGTGAGAAAGTCAGTACAATTTACAGAGCATGGTTGTGTACATCTCACCACACATGTGCCATTATCTTTACCAAATTCTCTTCATTAGAAACAAATCAGAGAAGAGAAAAAAAAGAAACAAATCAGAGGTACCCTCACATTCAGGAAGGGAGGGTCACTGAAGGGCATTAACACCAGCAATGAAGGATCATGGTCCATAGTTTGAGCCTTACACATACAAAATCTAAGGTTTTGTCTTTGATACAATACATAGGCAGCACATTGCCTTTTTACTATAAGTATGATAGATATAGCTTTTTATACGTAAGTTATCAATGTATATCAAATGAGTTTTGTATATTGTGAGGTAGTAATATATACTTTACTACATATTTCATATGCCATTTCTAAAAAGGGAGAGTCATCTTGGTAGATTACATTTGTACTGCTACCAAGTGTCACTTAACTGTGTATAGGTGTCATGATTTCTGAATTCTTTCCTCTGAGTCACTGATTGTAGGTATGTCTATCAGTGACACATTGTCATGATTTTTTTTTTGCAGCATGACAAATCTTATTCAGAATAAGAACTCAAACTTTTCCATTTGTAAGTCTGTCCGTGCTGTTATACCATTTTCTTTTATCAAATATATTCTGTAATAAGTATGTAATATAAGTATGTAAAGTCTATTGTGCACTGATTTAGATTTTATTGAGTCTAAAGATTAAATTGGGAAGAAATTTTATATTAGCAATAATGAATAATCAGATTTGTGAATGAAGAGTATCTTTTCTTTCATTTAGGTCTTCTTAAATTTCTCTCAAAAATAAGTAATCAGTATAGAATTATACATTGTTGCAGCTGATATTTATCAGATTGCCCTTTCAATTTAATTGATTGTAAAGTGAACCAATCTATTCATGCAGAAATTTTGTAGATTATTTAGGATATTCAATGTACAGTATTACCTGATCTACAAAGACAGTTTCATTTCTTCCTTTCCACAGATTTATGCTTCTCATTAGTGTTTGTTGTCATTTACGGTTTTTTTCTGAAATTTGATTTAAACTTGTGAAAGCAAACAGTCTTGCTTTATTTTACATGTCACAGGAAAGCAGTTACCTCTTCCATCATCACCTGGGGAGCATTATGTAGTTTTTTTTTTTATCAGTTCAGAGAAGTTACTGTGGATTCCAAGATTTTCACCATGAATGAACATCAAATTACACTACATGTTTTGCTCTATGCAGTGAAATTTTCTTATGATCTTTGCCAGCTGATCACATAATGATTAATTAACTAAATTTATTGAACCAATTTTGATTAATCAACTTGGATTAATCAATTCTGGAGAAAAAGCCCACTTGAATGAGAATATTATTATTGTTAGATATTCACATATATGTGTGTATATTAAACTAAGCTTCACTTTAAGATCATTGCATACAGTATCTTTGGTGCTGTGTTCTCCCCTCTCTGATTCTGTTATAGAGCTAGTCTTGATTAAATTAACAGAGGTTTTGAATATTCCCAACCACACAAAGAAATAATGCATGTTTGTTGCAATAGGTTCCTTACTGCCTATTATAAATATGCTTTGAAATGCACAATAATTATGTTTCAGTTAAAATAGAAATTTAAAGCATGCTATCTATCTTATTCCATTATTTGAAAGACTTTGAATTATTGATTTTTATTTTCTTTTAAGAAGTCTAGTAAAATCCATTTATGAAGACATTTGGGCTTATACTTCAATTGTTGACAAACATTCAATTTAAATTTTCCATTTATATAACACAGTATTAATGATGCCATTATATTTATTTTATATGCCATTGTGGCCATTGTTTCTTTGCTCATTTCTAGAAAAATCTAGATCACTTTTTAAGAATATTTCTCTTAGCCGGGCGTGGTGGCGCATGCCTGTAATCCCAGCACTTGGGAGGCTGAGGCAGGAGGATTGTTGTGAGTTCGAGACCAGCCTGAGCTACAAAGTGAGCTCAAGGCCAGCCTGAACTGCGCAGGAAGACCCTGTCTCAAAAAGACAAAAAAAAAAAAAAAAAAAAAAAAAAAAAAAAAAAAAAAAAAAAAAAAAAAAAAAAAGAATATTTCTCTTATATGTTTTTGCATACATATTTCACATTACTTTAGGTTTCATTAATAATTATTTTTAAATAAAATGTCCTTGTGGTTGTTCACTTGGAAGCTAGGTTACAGTGCTCTTGCTTATTCAGGCACCAATCTAGATGTCATTGCATTGATAATTTTTAGATGTAAACATGCTTAAATAAATAGATTCTGATTCAGATTTCATGTGGATGGGACTCATCCAAACATGCTTGAAGAGTAGTGAAACATATTATTTCCTGAAGAAGAATTATCCTTGAAACTGAAAAGTAGAAACCTATTTGAGCCAGCCTTCTTCCCTATGGAATTTAGAGCAGAAACTTAAGTACTAACTTCTACGGCAGCTCACTGAATTGGCTCCACACTTCAGCTGTCAACCCCAATCCCATCATTTCATTCAATTCTTTAATATTGCTTCTCTTTTCTCTCTCATTCTCTGATATCTCACTCCTCTATGCCTTTCCATCCAACATTCTCTCTTTTTCTAGCTACTTACTGACAATAGACAAATTGTACAGTTCCCAAATCCTGAGAAAATAAATAGACATTACTTCAAAAGAGAAATGGTAGCCCCAGACAATTGGGATTGTCTGTCTACTAAGAAAGAATCATCATTGTAGATACTGATCAATTGTTGAGGAAGACCTGGGCAACTCTCTTTGTGAAAAACAATTGTTTCCATTTTGGGTATGCTTGACTCTTTCCTTGTATTGATGTGTACAGATCTGGCTAAGACTTTTCCTTATCCCTTCAATTGGCTTTAAGCAATGCATACTGGTCTAGCAGAGGTGCTGTTGATAGTCTGAAGATGGCAGGTATGAAATCCCCATCTGCTGCTCCCTAGTGTGAGCCAGATTGTGACAGGATAAAGAGCCAATGCTCCACATTGTAGGCTGCTATCGAGCCCTGAGACAGAACTATGACTTTTGGGGAATTGAAAGATTATACCTCAGAGCTGAAGAACAGACCCCAAAGCATTAGATGCTATTTCAACTATATAATGAACATTACTGGAAGCAGAAATAGTTTAGGTAATTTGTATCACTAGTGCCTCTTGCAGTTAGCAACACTATTTTCAGAAGCAGCTGAAACACTGTAGACTATTGATATATTTGAATTTTGATATATTTTGAACAGAAAAGTTCCCCTACAAAATATCAACACATTTTATATATCTTAGATGGTACTTGACAATGGATCTAGTAAGACACTTGTTTGAAAAATAGCCAAAATCATCTTCGCACATGACTGTTCCATTCAATAATTTTAAATGCTGTTAACCAATAGTGGTACTTAAAAAACAAAACAGTCTCCAAATCAGCCTTCTTAATGCAGTAGGTTTCACAATTAAAACCACTAAGATAAGAAAAGCTGTCTGCACAGTAGTACACCCAAGGTGAATATTAAATATACATATATGAAAGACTCCCTAGGGAAGATGAGCTTTTTAATCATAGTGTTTGACTTTCCATATCTGATTTGTTGCTCCTTGGATGGCAGGAGGACGGACTTGGTAGCACATTTTTTCTCTATTTTCTTGATAAGCACTACTATCAGCTTGACAGCTGGGACTGATTAAATATCCCTATTCACATGCAGGCATAACTACTGCCTTTAAGAATCTCTGAGGCTAAAATTAAATGTAAATTAACAAAGGCCCCAGCCCCTTTCTAAGCTACTTTCCTCTCAGGCAATCAGTGCATACCACTCTGTTTGGCAAAGACAATGAACTTACAAACCAAACAGGTTCACATGTTTGTTTTTATTTCATTATTCCAGTATTGGCTTGATGAGATTCTGTCATCAGAATAATGTGGTGGCATACTTAGGAAGTTAAAATTGAATTTAGAGTAGAAATGTATAAACAAAGAATCCCCCTGATGGTATGCACTTTGAAAGAGGAAAATGGAAAGCTTAGAAACTAAGACAGCAACAAAATCCATGAGCATACTGTAGGTCTAAAGACAAGAGAAGGAAGCAAGCAAGACAGAAAATCCAGATTAGTGCCCTGAACACAATAATGTCAGCCTGCTGCTGCAATGTGGAACTGGAATCAGATATAAACAGCAGACACAGTGAAAATGTGTAACTTCTACTTAAGGTTCCGCTCACTAATGCAAGTAATACAACACTACATGTTCTGGGAGCACATTGAAAGTTCCATGAGCTGGAATGTTCTGTAGACATATGCTTATGGGAAAAATTTATCAGAGCCCTTAGGAGTCCTGAATAAAGAGACAGTGGGAAAATAGTATAGCTGAATTCAATGAAGAGCATAGATTGCTCAGGAAGATGACTGGAAGATTGAATAAAGCCACTGCCATGATCTTTTCAAGATTCTTTTTCTCCTAGTGTTTAATACACATATGATCTAAGTTTTGTGTATCTAGCTGCATTAGAGTGTAATTCCATGCTAAGGATTCCTTTTTGCTATTTCTTGACCATTAATCTGAATATACTTCAGTGATTAATGTACTTTTCTCCAGTATTACAAAATATACTTGTAGTTTCTTTTTTTTTTCCATTTGTCTCAGACTCCTATTTATTTTTCCACATTTTCCACATACACTTGCAGAGGCACAGAAATTATCTTGCTGACCTCTTCCCAACCATGACAAAATTTGTTTTCTTCTCATAAAAACTGGTCCCTTTAGTCAATCTCTGGGTCAATCCATGTTATAATCATGCAAAGCTTCTGGCATTATTGTATTGTTTCCTGTCTTCAGTTTTCTCTTTGCTGTCAATATTTGAATATGCAGCATGTTCTTACTTATCTGCTTACCTAACTCTCACTCAGGTTTATGTTTCATTTCTTGTTTTCTTTGTGGGTGGACATCACATTTCTCCATTTACATATTAAAATCCCATTACTGTCAAAGAAATAAAACTTGAAGGTCATCACATAGTGTTTTGCCAAATAGAGCAATTCCTAAATCTTTTCTCATCAAACATACCAATGTTTATGAAGGATCCATAGAGGGAAACCTAATAGAATTTTCTTTAAATTATTATTAAATGTAGTTAGACATACAGCCTATCGACCAAGAGATATAGTCATAAAATACACACACAAAACTAACCTAACCTAAGTGACCAAAAGGATCCTCAGGTAATGAATGGAGTGGAGTATATGAAATATGGACAAGATGCATAGGTATCGCTTTCGTTGTCCACAGTAAGTCAATTCCAGGGACTTCCTTGAGTCTTTAAAGTGGTCAGCAGGTCTTATGTCACCCGATTCCAGATGTCTTTATCAAATTGTTTCTCAGCATCCCTCTTGGATGTTTCCCTGGAATGTCTGCACAACAAGTCACAAACTAAAATTATGATTCCCTTGCCATTGAAGACAGAAGACCAAGTCTTTCTTTATTGCTGTTTTCTGCAAGTGTGAGTACACAGATTAGTTAAACGAAACTTTGTTTTTATAAGCACTAAGGTCTATGATGTGACATAATCTCCCTCATCCTGCTAATCAGGTATGTGATTGGAGAAATGATGCTTTGAACAGGAATGTACTGGAAGAAAGTGGAATGTCTTTAGAATTCACTTCCTGAGCCATGTCAGAGCAGGGATCTTAATCTAATGAGTCAAACCAGTGTTTTGTCTGCTTCAACTACATGGCCAAGTACAATACTCAGGAAGGCGAAGAGTGCTAGTCAAAGGAACCCCAGAAGAATGCATTCTGTGCCTTGAAATTCAAAATGTCTGCATGATATTCCCTAAATTAATCCTCTGGAGCAGGGTACATAGGTCAGCTGAGGGTGAGGTAGGCAAGGCCATTACTAGAGCCAGTGAGACAGAGGAGCTGACTTCAGTGTGGCTGACATGCGTCTTACCAGAGTAAGGACAGAATGGCAACAAGAGCACAGAGCACATTTAGGTTTTACATGAACGAGCTGGCCAACAAGTAGTACTAACTAATTTAGTTTGAGTTTTACCCTGAGAGGATAAGAATAGAGCTTCAGACTAAATAAAGATAATCTGTGTATGTGGTTGTGTGTGTGTTTGTGTGTGTGTGTACACACACATTTGCATGTTCACACACAACCTTCCTCAATCAGTTTTGCAAGGGAAATCACTTCTTGTATTGTCACTTATCATTATTTCTGTTGCTTTCTGCACAGTTAGTTTCACACAATTTTCAACCTGTTGTAACCAACAAGAGATTTATAGTGCTATTAAAGGTGATGTGAATTTTGAAGAGTCAATCCTACTATATTAATTTATCACACATTGAATTTTGCTTGTTTTTTATTTTTTTTTTTTTTTTGAGGAACTGGGTATTGAACTCAAACCCTTACACTTGCCAAACAAGCACTTATTCTACTGAGCTAATTTCCCTGGCCCCTGCAGATTGATTTTTAGAAAAATATCTTGATTCTAGAATGCAGGACCAGATAATTTTTGTTCTGAAGCTATTCCATAAGATATAAGAATAATAGAATAAATGATGGGAAGAGGCAAAATCCTAATATTGATATGATAACAGGAGGGATCACATGCTAACCCTAACCCCACAAGAAGCTAGGAGTTCACACCGTGACGCAGTCTGGCCTGCCTTGCTTTGTATATTCATGCCAGCATTTACCTGAAAATCATCTCTGTCTATTAAGAAGAGCGTGAAGTAAACCCAGAAAATAATTTAAGCTCTTTATCAGGAGAGGCTAAATAATCCTTTAAAAGGCTCATAAGTGGTGGGGTAGAGCACACAAAGCAGAAAACAACCCTGAGAAACTGGGCACAGTAAGAGTGTTGAATTAAAAATTTTCTGTTAGAGTTGAGACATTCATAATAGAATAGCAATCATAAATAATCCATAGGTGCTATCAGCAAATGCTTTTCTCTCCCCAACTTTTGTATGTGGAAACACAAATAGGATGATATTTGAAGTTGGGGTTTGTGGGGAGGATTAGTCATTAGTTCATGAGAATAGATAGCTTGTGAATGGAATCAGTGCTCTTAAAGCAAGAGGTGAGGGTCTTCCCCTTGCTTCCCTCATCCTGGCTATGTGATGGCGTTGCTAATGAATGGCTCTGTATCGAGGAGGAGGAGAGCCTTTGCCAGGAACGAGGAGCACAGCCAAGCAGGATCCTGAGCAGGACTCCCAGCTCTCAGAACTACGAAAAATGCACATTTGATCTTTGAGTTACTCTCATATATGTTACTCTGACATGATAGCTTATGTAAGATGGTAGCTGGAAGAAGAGTAAAACACCTTTCTAGCAAAGTAATTCAAATAAAAACTAATTTGGGGATGTAAATGATAGTGGACTAGCAATGTACAACTGCCACATTTCAAGTGCAGTGCTCTTCCACAACTCACCTGAAACTCAATAAAATTCTAAATAAAATGAAGATACATATCACAAATGCAGCCCTCTTCCAGAACTCATCTGTAAACTCAGTAAAATTCTAAATAAATAAATGAGAGGGGAAAGAATTTATAACATTACTTCAAACTTTAAATGAATATTCGTAATAACATAAACAAAAAGTCAGTTCTGAGAAAGAAAAACCACAAAAGACCTTTCCTACCTAATTCAAAGACATGTTGCACATTAACAATAAATTCAGTAGTTATAATATTTGTCTAGAAAGACAAATGAACCATATCTGACTAAAGATTCTTTTCAGCCCACTGATGATTTTTTCCACAGTATGTACAATATGGGTGAAACACTTGGAAATAAAATATGAAGGTAGAAAATTACAAAAAGATGAGAAGAGGTATGAAATAAACTAACCAGAGCAACAATATTTCAAATTATTCATACAATCAAATTCTACTCAGCCATAAAAAGAAATGAACAATTGATTCAAGAGAGCATGAGTGAATCTTCAAAAAGGAGTACTCAGTTAAAAAAAAATCCATTTGATAGAAGGTCACACAATATACAGTTCCATTTATATTTAACTATATAGAACAGGTAAATCAAAGGGGTACAAAGCAGATTCATGGGTGTCCCACCTGGCAGAGTAGAAATAATGGCTGCTAGCACACGTAAGGGAGGGGCTGATGCAGAACATTGTGGCACTAGACCACCAGGACTGATGCATAACTTTGCAAATTGACTCCATTGTTCATTGCAAGCCACTCCACTGTAGAAGGATAAACTTTGTTGTATTTAAATAATATCTTGATAAAGTAGGTGCTCCATGTATCTACATATTGAGCTCTTCATACAATATCTCTTAGAATAAAACATAATAATTTTAAAATAGGGAGTCAAAAATATCTGTGAACTTTATGGAAGTAGAATATATTGTATGCAGAAAGTAAGAAAGATAGAAATTATGAACTGTGGTCGCAGAACAAATAGCATTCTGCCGCTTTATTCATGTTTCAAGTAGATTTTAGTAGCATAGACAAACAACAGAAGAATAAATATTTCTCATATTATGAATCATAAGTAAAATAAACAGATTTTAACTTAAGTTTTTCCATATGTTGTTGCAGACTGATTGTGATGTGTTTATTATTGTATACAGAGTCTTGTACCAATTGTTTTCAAAAGTTCTTGCTCTGTGTATTATGTCTAATGTGATTTCAGATTAATACCCTAGAGGGGAAAATGGGGGTGTGTTAATTAGGAACACTAGAAATTGATTTTCAGCCACTCATCACTCTTTATTAGTTTGATTAGAACAGTTATCTAAAAGTGCTCAAAGCAGCTCTTTCTCAGGTACATTTTTTTGTGGTAGTCAACTCAGGTTATTGATCTTATTCTTAGTTGCTATTTTTCATAACAGAGTTAAATCAAATTCAGCTGTTTCACCATAGGCTTTTTGGGTACAATTAGAAGAATCTGATTGACATTGTAATAATTACCATGTCAATAAATGGTATTTAGAACATTTTCTAGGGAGACATTAAAAGTTCAAAATGTATTCAATGGACTTAGTTACTAGTCATAAATGCTTTCAAAATAAGAAAAACTAGATTAGTTATTTTAACAGTTAAGTGGCCTATAATCAAGTAGAATATCCAGTAATGAAATTTAGAGTTCAGAAAATTGTACACTCTTTTGAAAATCATATATATCCAAGTGTACTTTCACCACACACACACACACACACACACCTTATACTTATACTGTTTTATAAATTAGCATCATTCTTCTGTCTCATTGAATTTTCTTAAAAAAGGTTATGAACTATATAGTTGCTCTCAGAAAATGTCACAAATATAACCCATCTTTGCATATACTCTCTCCAACTGGATTTGTAAAGAGAAAGTACAGCAGCATTTCTATCTAATTTAGGTCAAATGATTTAACTGTTCACAGAGGGCACAGTCGTCATCATTTCTAAAGTACCTTCTACCTGCAGGAGAGTCTTTGTAATAATATATATGAATAAAGGCAGGATATACACATATATATATATCATGGTCCAGTGTTGTGATAGTTGGGGCGTCTCTCTAGTCGCCTATCAAGAATCGTCTGACCTTTTGCTCACATTTAGGTGGCACAGGACAAATTAACCATCACAGTGGACATTTTAATCAGAATGGTTTCTAGGTACTTAATAGTTACTTAATCTCCTAAAGAACTGGGTCCCAAGTTAGGCCACCAAGAAGCCCACGAAACTGATGCCCGAAGAAGCTAGTTTCTCTGAGGCTGCACTTTGTTGTGCTACAAAAGAGAAAGGCGAGAACTCAGCTACTATCTCTGGGGAATGTGGAGAGTTGTTTCAAAGGAAAATGAGCCTTACATTTTCCTGACATTGTTTGCCAGCAAAAATACCCCCAAATAGCAGGGATATAGCTTCTTCTACTAACTGCTTATTAGAAATTTTATGAGAATCTAGTGTGAGGGTCTGTTTCACTGAAAGAGATCACTGGGGTATAAAATTTTAGTTTTCTAGTTTACACATGAAGAAAGTTGGGTGACTGATGTGGAGTAGATCCAGAGAACCCCCGTTAGTATTACGTGGGAATAGAAATTCTCTTTCCTGTGCAATCCATTACATCAAATGGCACTGTTCACCTTCCCTCTCCCAAAACAGTGATGGGTCCATAATGAGTGTGACCAATCACAAGATCTGATCACCTTTTTTCATTCTTACTCTAGTTCCAGATCTTCAAAGCACTCGCCAGGATCTTTCTAACAGAATTGCAAAGGATGCCACAGTATTGCCATCTTATTACTAAATTGCTTGTATGGATGACTAAAGGGCTGTTAGTATTCGTTGGAAGTCCATATGAGCAGATTCATTCAAACAGAAATGAGACCAGCTTACCAATTTTGAACCTATTATGCAGGGGCATGTGTGTTTATAACAAGAAAGGAGAGAGAGAGAGAGAGAGAGAGAGAGAGAGAGAGAGAGAGAGAGAGAGAGAGAGAGAGAGAGAGAGTAAGACAGACAGACAAACAGAGACAGAGAGAAGAAAGATGATTGATGTACTAATGGGTAATTGGCTCAAAATCTTTCAGAAGCTTAAAAGTGCCACTATCCATATCCACCAGGTGTCCAACCTGGAAAGCCAAAATTAACCCTTGATTCATCTCCTAAAACAGATCTTCCTGTTTTCTACTTTCGCTATTATTATCTGTGAGCAAGATGTATTGCTCAAATCAGAATCTAGGAAATCCTCCTGTGTTTTTCCCTTGATCAGATGCGACATCCAACAAATAAATTCATCCAGCAAATTCTACATCTGCATATCTACAGTTATTTTCATTCTTATTCCAATAACTCTACTTTAAAATATTTAGTATTCCCTGCCCCCTTGCCTTTTTTTATGTATTTGGTACAAGGTCTCACCATGTAGCTTAGTCTCATAGTGATCCTCCTGTTTCAGCCTCCCCAGACTGGGCATGTCTTGGTGGCTGGCTCAGTGTGCTCAGGGCAGAGCCAGCACAGCATCTAGTATCAGAGATCGAACATGGGCCCTTTTGTTTGCCTAAGCAGGTACTCAAACCATTGAGCAGTCTCTGTGACTCCCTAGTGTCCCCCTTTATCTAAAGATTTTTTTTTTAATGTAGTGTCAGTTACTCACAATCTACTATAGTTCAAAATTATTAAATACCCAAGTCTGGAAATAAACCATTTGGAAATTCTAAATAGTTTCAATTATACATTCTTTTAAGTCTCAAGACAAAATTTTCCACAATTCTGTAGAATCCCTCCCTGGGATGCCAGTCTTTCCTTTCAGAATATCCCTGCTGCATATGTTGCCCTTTTCATTTAGCAACGATCTACTTGTGTTCAAGTAACTTTTATTATCCTAGAAAACTAATTGTTTTTGTTGTTATTGTTATTCTCTCACTATGCCTACCATAAATTGGTCATTATCATTGCTGTGTTTTACAGAGAAAAAATGTAGTATATACACAGGCTTTGGTGTTATCTGCTATAGGTCTTAGAGCACATCTTTTGTGAGTTGAGGGACTCCTGTAATCTTTTGACTAGATTTCTGGACATTAGTATATTGTTTCTTTTTTTTTCCTTATCTTCTCTATTGTTGACTTTATTTTACTTCTTAAAATATATTCAGATATTCAAAATGGAATCCCAATTATGTTAATGTGCTTGTTAGGTTCCTAATTTTTTCCCAGTATCTTCAAATTAAAACCTGAACACCTTAACATGAACTCTAAGATCCTTTACAGTATAAATCCTACCTACATACTACCAATCATGTCCTTTTTATTAGAACTCCAATTTTTCAATTTTCCTATAGTTTCACCTGCAATATTTAGCACATCTAGTGAAATCAGGCAATCCCCTCTTTAAGTAAACTTTTTCCAATGCATGTGGATAAATTCTACTTAGTTTATTATTTATTTATTTATTTATTTAGTTGGCACAGGTCTTGCTATGTGGCTTGAATGCATAGTGATCCTTCTGTCTCAGCTTCCCCAGTCCTGGTATTATAGGCATCCCCAGCATACCTGGTTTGAGTGGCTGGTTTGGTGCCCTGGGCCAACACAGCATGTGGGACTGGGGCTTAAATCTAGGTCTTTGCACTTGCCAGGCAGGCACTTAGAATGCTGAGCTATCTGCCCAGCCCCAATAAATTCTACTTAGACATTCAAGTCCTTGCTTATGCTTTTAATCAAAACACTCTTTTCTCCTAGTATAGATTTCATTACAAACCCTTTTGGAGCACTGTCTTTTCCTATGTAGACTTTGTCCTCAGCATCCTGAGATTGCTATGCAGTGTTGACTTCATCCCCTCCCTCACCTGAGAAAAGTCGTAAGGCTAATCTATTCCCTTACCTCACACTCAGTGGTAGATCCAGTGTTAACTAAGCACCTGAGGTTCCAAGCACCATTATTTGCACTTTTGACACATTAATAAACAAAAGAGACATAAATCCCTTCCCTAAATGGAACATGCATAATCAATACAATATGGCAAGAGAGGAACATAGAGTAGACTTTGGTGGGAAGGCCTCTAGCACCATATGGTGGAGAGTGGCTGAAACTTGAGATGGATCACAGCTTCAGGCTGATCAGGACCAGCCTCAGGAACACACAGTGCCTGAGGCAAGTCATGTGAGTCTCTTGCTCTGGTCTGGTCACAGGGGCTTTCCTAGGCCAACCCCATGGATACGCTGTGAGGAGGAGGGCTTTCACAGTACTTTCAACCACTTGAGTGTATAAATAAATGTGCTATAGCCACTGATGTCCTCTCTCCTTCTCTTCCTCCTTCTTTCCCTTCCGCGAAGAAAGAGGGAGCCATTTGGCCTCAGTTTTCTGTATTCTGATTCTTACCTTTTTTCTCCATCTGCTCACCTTTTTCTCCCTCAGAATATCAAGACCTGCACTGCAGGCAGCGCTTTACAGCCACCACTCCATTTGCAGCTCCATCACTTCCTCGCTCTGTGATGCTCTCTGCAGAGTTAACACTCTGCGTCTAGTTCCTAGATTACTGAACAAGCAACAGTGTCCACTTCATACATTGGCTGGAAAGTGTATTACTCAATATGAGCAAAGAGTTGAGAATAGTTTCAACACATAGTGTCACACAAGTGTTTATTAGATAAAAGTATATATTATTTCTTATGTTAGAAAGAAGCCCAACTTATGCAAGTATGACCCAGAAGAAAATAAATTGGGACTCATAAATGGCAGAGAAACAGGACAATATCAATATAAGGGTGAGGTAGGCCTAATGAAGAGGCAAAGTAGGAGCAATAGATGTGAGGCAGTTCAAAACAGGAATATTTTAAATCAATTATAGAATATTTTCTAGATTTTTAAAGAGCATCTCAGCAAAAATAAAGAGCATCTCAGGACTTGGGTTCTATGAAGAAAGTAATGACCAACGGACGAAGCAAATTAGTAAACATGTGGGACTTGGTAGTTCACAAATGAAACATCAGGTACCGTTCATGGGAACACTGTAAGCTTCTGTAGGACTCTGAAGTCATTGTGAGAAGGTGACCTGAAAGCTTGTTTGGAGGGTCCACCAGGGAAGCGCAGCTACTCCTGTACACTTGACCAAGGAACGGCCCTGTACATGCCTAATAGTTAGTATAAATATACAGCTACTTTCTCTTAATTCAATGGGAAGAAAGATTTTTACTAATACGGTTTAGACAAGATATCATGTCTGCATCTGGTACTATGAATATCTACTACAAAGATAACAATACGCAAGGTAATTATTGTAACTATCCTACTAACTTATTTTGAAACTTTCTCATTGCTATTTCTTTCTCATTAAAATCAATAAAAATTAGAATAAAATAAAAAGGTGACCTGAGACAGAAAATCAGCTTGGTCAGGGTAAAACACACATTCTGAATACACAAAATTTCTCTTCCTTTTTAATGCAACAACTTTTAAATATTTTTGTTTTTGGAAACATAAAGCATTCATCTAGAACTGCTAATCAAATGTGTATTTAATTCAGCGCCTTACATAAATTAATTATTAATCATCATTCTGTTTTCTTCCTATGTAGATCACTGCATTAACATTGATTCTAAAAATAGCGATGATAAAGATTACATGGAGCAAGCTGTTTAAAATGGACAACTGAGGGCTGAGGAGAAAGCTCAGGAGAATAACAGCTTGCCTCGCAAGCGCAAGATCGCGAGTTCAATCTCCAGTACCATAAAAAATTGAATAAATAAATAAAACGGACAACTGAAAGAAAACCATATCATATGTAACAGAAAGGAAAAGGTCAGTTCCAGAAACCCACCCTGAGTTCCTTGGAGCATCTGTTGTGCTTCTTTTGTCTAATATCACCCTAATGATTCTTCCAAGCATGTATCTATGAGCCATTTTCATACTATGCACCTGTCAGTGTAGAACAGGCGATTTCTGCGCTTTTTCCAGCAGAATTTGAAGGAACCTAGAAGAATTAAAACTGGTATTGCTTCTCATTAGGTGGAGATCATGGCTTTTCTTTTGTCTGCTTGGTATTGAGAGCTAAATCACACTCTGAGGCAATATAGGGATTCATTGTTTAAGTCCTATATTTATCCCCAAATATTTATGATAAAATATTTTCATAAACATTTTATAAAATTTATCTGGTTTTATAAATTCATTTATAAAAAATATTAGACACCCTCACCCAACAGGAATGAATCTTGTCTCAAATACATTATTCATTAAATGTAGAAAACTCACAGCTAGAAAGCAATGGACCAGACAATTTTATTTTTATAATCTAACTCAGACTAAAGATAAATTTGGAATGTGTAATATAAAATTTAAAATCTCATTGGCCATTGCAAAAATATAAAGCATTTCCACTTCACCTCCTGCACTTTTTTGAAATTCATATTTTGAATGCACTGCACCAGTCCAAGATGAAAGTAGAAATGATTTTCAATGCTATTCTTAACTCTCCAGAGAAAGCTTTACAGGATGAATATTAACATCTTGGAAAGAATAAGGGAAGGAAATGTTTAATTCCTTTGAATGGCATTTCTTTTCAAAATCTAGAAAAACAAAGTTTAATCTTAGAAAGAAAGAAATATGCAGGTATTGAGACAGTAATTCTTAAAGAATTATTCTGTCTTAAGAAGCAGTGTATGAAGGAGAGAGAATGTTTCTGTTTCACTTAATCTATAGTAATTTTCCTGTTACTTCAAGAGGCTCCAGGAAACTTACATACACAAATTTATTACTATGTCTTCTCTGTGTAATTAAATTATAATATAAAATGATTACATGTATAGGATACAATTAAAAACATAATTTTTTTTCATTTAGCAAAATTTAACAGTTTATTCTGGAGGGATATTTTGTGTCATGATTGCTGGGGTAAAATCATCTTACTGTGAGAATTACAAAGGAATATATTTCATGCCCTCTGAGCCCTAGAGATTTATTAACTATATTATCAGGATAAGGAGTCTATCAACACAGCTCAATTTTGAAAGATCAAGACATAGCCAGGACCACAACTCACTCCCATCTGATAAGATGTACTTTTATGCAAGTTATTACTCTAAGTATTTTCTCAAGACATAATCTCCAGTGCCCTGTACCTCTGACATCATCCATCTAGGTAAGATGGAGTGACTACGTGGGGACCTTTATGATAACACTTACTCTTGTAGTTTTAAACCCACATTAAAGGGAAGCCAAACAGATACAGTCATGGAAACATTGCATTTCTATCGTTCTGCCTCCAGTGATGCCACAATGATGTTAGAAATTAAATAAGACATTTTAAATCATTGGAGCAGAACTTTTCTGATAAACACTTTTTATTATTTTGTCACAAACTAAAAAACAACTGAGCTTTTTAGCAGGTACTGTGCCAGTATATTCCACCATCCTAACTGCTTGAAGAAGAGGTTTAAGAAAACATACCCCTATAAGAATGCATTTTTAAATTTTTATGGTCATCAAAATTCAGTTTCATTTAAATTACATGAAGTAAAGTAAGCCTAACATGGAAGTACATTCAAGAGAAGGAAACATATCATGTATATAATTTGACTCATGACCTATAATAATCACAAAATGTTCTGACAAACATCTTTCCACCCTATTTTTTCTGCCATTAGTCTTCTCAATATTCTTTAAAAAATTGTGATTTGTAGCTGGCAAATATTTTGGAAGCAAAGATTCCAACGCTATAGATAGATTTTAGAAACTGTCCTCTAGGAATTCTGATTTTCAGAGAGTTGGTTATTACTAACCAGCTTTCCAGCTGCTGAGCTGAGCACAGTTTTAGACACTCACAGTCTAAACAAGGAACAGTTTAGGAGCTCATGGTTTGGAAGGATTCAGTCCTTCATCCACTGGTCCCGAGGCAGAGACATCAGGGCAGAAAGGCATAAGGGGGCAGAGCTGTGTGAGGGAGTGCAGTAGTCAGGAAGAGCAAGGGAAGTGTTCCAGAATGTACAGTTCAAGGGTGACAGAAGCAGACCCCCAGGACATGCCTCCAGAGCCTACCCAGACATGCCTAAGCGTATGTCATCAATCACCAGAGTGGATCCCAAAGGCAATTACGTTGAAACTCCACCTTAACCATGACATGAGTAATTCCAGAAAGTGTGTACTTCAAGTGAGAATTTAAAAATGAGACACATCAAGTTAGGGACTAAGGTAAAAAGAAAGCCATGAGAATCTTGAACACAAAACTTTCAAAAACAACCTTCAGCAAACCATAAAGTAGTAGATGCACAAATATGAAAAAAAAATTGTTACATGAATGGCTATCATTGAAGTTATTGTTCATTTCAAATGCATCTATGAAAACATTTGTTTGCGAGAGAATCAGAGCAATTATAATGAGAATTCATGGAGTTTTTTAAATGAATATGGAGAAACTCAGAGAAGAAGAAGAAAACATTTTGATGAGATGAGACTTCCAAGTGAGAATGAGAAACTATGGAACAGTGAATGAAGTGTTGTCCGAGAATCACTTTGAGAACAAATGAGCACTGTCTTTACATTTCTTGACTCAGACTTCAAATTGATGAAGCAAACAAGCTGATTTAGTTGGGTCAAGAATTAGCCCTTTGAATGATCTGGAATAGCAGCAGAAGATTGCTTACCTGGATGAAAACCTAAGTACTAATAAGAAAAGCCAGAAAAATGCTACAGAGTTGCTTGTTGCTACCTTTTCTGCATTGATTTTTAAGTACATCATCTCCTCATTTCTCTACTAATTTTAATGTTAAGAAAATTAAACCCAAGGACGCATCAAAGAAGATGAAGCTACCAACCCAAACACCCTTCTCGTTCCCACTACATACAAGAAGCTGATATGCATCTGTTCCATATTTATTCAGAACAAGTTTTAAAACCAATTTCAGTGCAATGCAAAAGATACACTTGTCAAAAGGCATGCATTTTTCAGTTAAAGAAGTTATTAAATAAAAGATTTGAGCATGTAGTTATTAGAATAAAAATGTTGGTGAAACATGTTGGCAAAACTTCAACAATTTGAAATGATCTCCCCAAAAGACCCAGATAAATTATGAATTTTTAATGCACCGTTGAGTACACAGAAAAAGTAGGATTCCCTGAAGGGCAAAGAATAAACAGTAATCTGAAAAGAAATGACAAGTGAAAAAGGAAGCCAGAACGGCTCTAAAATGAAGGCCAGAAACAAGACCTTAGGGATTTGTTCGTTAATAATCAAGCACAGGGGAGAGCAGAGAATAAGCCTTGGGACCATGAGGAAAGCAGAGTGTGACAGTTGTAAAGCCGAAAAGTATTCATATGGGCTACAGCCTCACTGAAAGGCTGGACTGGAAACATTTGATGCGTTAGAAAAGAGTCATCAGTACATCCTGCAAATGTTTGTTGTGATGAGGAGAAAATAAAGATAATGTTAATAGTACTGTTTTCCATAAAAAAATTGTAACCAAAATTTCATGAAAATGCAGTATTAGATTTCCATGAGCTACTACTATGGCAGATCATGGATATACATGAATTCACATTATGTATTTATTACAGAATTAAAATGGAAAGATAATATGTCAGAAGAATATGTGTGAGATGACAAAAATTATGAAAACAATAATACATGAAAACATGGGAAGTTTTAAAATTCTGCTTAAAAACTGAACATGTATAAAATAGGATGAGAATAAAAGCTCCTAATTAGTAATTGGAATATATAAAAAAATTATCAGTTAAAAATGAATTGAGGGGGTAATAGGAATCGAAATAAGTACCTTGTCTTGGCCAGGCAGGTGCTGTGCCACTAGGTGAATCTCCATCCCTAAAGTGAAAATTATGGTTCAAAACTGGATTTGATTTTATTTTGCATGGCCTGGGGAGATAGTTTGGCAGTCTAAACACCTACCTGGCAAGCACAAGGACCTCTGGGTCCGACCCACTGTACCACACACCACGCCAACCTCTGCAAAGCTGGCCACCAGAATTGGGCATGGGGCAGCACACCTGTAATCCCAGCCCTGAGGAGGCTGAGACAAGAGGATCACTATGAGTCCAATCTGTGTAGTGACACACGTACTATATATATATATATATATATATATATATATATATATGAATACATAAATAAAAGATTTTATTTTATTTCACTTAACCAGTATTAATTTAGCCTACTACTCCAATGTTGCCACTGAAACACTTGAAATTTCCAAGTCCAAAATGAAAGTCTTTGTTATTCATAGCATAGTGAACAGCATAAATGCCCACATATTTGTGTGGATTTCCCTTGCTCCGGGTCCCACAGGTGTGGTGTGAGATAATCCTCATAGACGTGATGCAGAACTGCCCTTTGTCCTACAGGAAGATGTGACCTCATACCTGAAGGCTGCTCTCTGTTAACGCTACTAAATGAACCTGACAGCCATCCTCTTCCTGCCTCTCCTGCAGTTTATAGGTCTGCTCTGGGCTCACAGTGGCCTGCGTCTCACCAAATCTGTTTCTTCCTGCCTCATCTTCTTGGCAAACCAGAACTTTTCACATGAATATGTCACTGTCCATCATCTTGAGGATTCTGACCAGAAAAGGCTGAAGCCTAATCAAAGATTTGCTCAGATATGCAATTAACACTGCCATTACTGGATTCCAAGCACCTGGAAAAGGTCAGTCTGCGTTATTGATCAAGAATGTCCCTTGAAATTCACAGACTATGCCAACATAGCAGGGAAAATTGCGCATCTTTGAGGACGACAAGATACAGTCTAAGACTCACCTTGTATTCAATCCAATTTACAGCACAGATGAACTTTCTTATCTTTGATGCTACTGTCAATAATTATACAGTCAAGGAGGGGCCAAAAGCAAACCCATCCCTCATGGAAAGACATGCGATAGCCTGCGGTTTCCCCACATACAGATACATAGCCTGGAGGATAGTGGGTTAGTTTAGGTCAGAGCTTATGGTTATACTTGCAGCTCCAACACATTGGCTCGGTAACCAATAGCTTCGCCCTCTCTTGTGCTCAGGCCACAAACACAGACTGCTCAGGTTTCAGGAAATATATATAAATTTGTATCCATTGGACAACTGAAGTGGAGGCGAGAGTGTTTCCACAATGGGAGTGAGTGAATCTCTAAATCCAGGAGCCCCAACTGATGGCATTCAAGGCATTAGAAAATTTTCGGGTCTCAGTTGGCTGCAGTACTTATTTTCCTTAGCAGAGGGACAGAGACAGCAAACAAATGCAACTTCTGGTTGCTGAAGGTTTTAACAGGAGGTTTGCAAGTTGGAGGGCAGAGCTTCCCATTCCCTGAAGCTCTCAGGTGCTCAAATGCTTTCTTCACAGAACTGTACATAAAATGAGTATATATCTATTTATGTGTACTCTGCATGTACAGAAAATAGGTGCATATGTTTCTAGAAAATACAGCTTCACTCTTTCTCTCAAATCATCTTTTTGTTTTTTGCTTGCTTTGTCTTTTTGAGCCAGGGTGTCACTATGCAGTTCAG
Organism: Ctenomys sociabilis; assembly: GCA_004027165.1. Lineage (NCBI taxonomy): Eukaryota > Metazoa > Chordata > Mammalia > Rodentia > Ctenomyidae > Ctenomys > Ctenomys sociabilis. The sequence goes on along the minus strand of PVKA01002726.1, from coordinate 81,585 downwards.
GCTGGCCTCGAGCTCACTCTGTAGTCCAGGATGCTATTGAACTCACAAAGGTCCACCTGCCTCAGCCTCCAGAGTGCTGGGTCTAAATCATCTCATATTTACACTTGAACCTTTCATATGAAATTTATCAAAAACTGAAAGGTCATATGCAAAAACATTTTGCACAAGAGCATTTTTATAAAATGTACAGAAATTCTCTGTACTGTACCTTGACCCTACACAGGCAACTTGCTGTTATTCAGGCAAGTTTTTATTGTTTTTATGATGTAAGATTATGTCAATACAATGCAAATTTTAAACTTAGTTTCAACTCTGTCTGTCTGTCTCTCTCTCTCTCTCTCTCTCTCTTTCCCACACACACTCTCTCTTTCCCCTACTATCCCCTTTTCTTTGATTGCTTGAAATATTTTAGTTAAACAAACCTGTAAAGACAATTTTAAATTCCTTTCTTCTTTAAAAATTTTGCTGAGAAAGAAATAGCAATGAGACAGTTTCAGAACAGGTTACTAGGACAGTTGCAATAATTAATACATTTCATATTGTTGTCTTCGTAGTAGTTATTCATAGTACAAGATGCAGACGTGATATCTTGTCCAAACACTATTAGTACAAATCTTTCCTCTCACTGAACTAACAGAAAGTAGCTATAAAGTAATTGGCTATGCTAACTATTTTATATATACAGATACATACACTACTTCACTACAAAAATGGTCCTTGCTCTATATCTTTCTTTTTTGTTTACTTATGCGGCAGAAAAGCATAAAATTGAGGTATTAAAAGTAAAGCCATATTAAAATGCTGGGCTGTAAAATGATCAAGTCGACAACTTCTGACATTGCCAGTCCTGCAGATAACATACTACTATTATGGACTACTGGACTGTATTGGATTACTTCGCTGAATTCACACACCTACAATATTTATTTTGTTTTTTGGTTTTTTCCTTTTTCTTTTCTTTATTTTTTATTTTAATAATTTTATTGAGAAGGAAGTAGCAATGAGATAGTTTAATAAAAGATAAGTAGTACAGTTATAATAATTAATACATTGCATATGGCTGTCTTTGTAGTAGTTACTTCTAGTGCTAGATGCAGACATGATATCTTGTCTAAACACTATTAGACAAAACCTTCGTCTCACTGAACTAAGAGAAAGTAGCTACATACTGATATTATTTTTATATATAGATATATATTTTTTCACTACAAAATGGTCCATTTTTATCCCCTTTTTGTTTACTTTTGTCAGAGATGAGTATTCCACTGCCATTCAAATACTGTGCACCTACAATATTTGAATAACATTTCTTTCTAACTTAGATCTCTCTTACGATTTTCTTTTGTCTAGTCTTCCTTTTTTGGTGGAACCAGGGATTGAACTAAGGCCCTTGCATTTGCCAAGGAGGAACATATTGCACTGAGCCATCTCTCTGGTCTAGTCTTTTAAAAGTATTTTCAATACAAAATTCAGAGCTACTATATTCAGAAAAACCTCATTTCTCTTTACTGTAAATTTCACAAAAAGCTGTTTGTGGTTTCCTACTGATAAAACATAAGTTATCTGTTTTAGCAAGTGTCCAATCAACCTCCTCCTTAATGATTATTATTTTATTTATTTTTGTGCAATATTTACTTACCATTTAAAATGTATTTAATTTTACATATAATTTGTCAGAGAAATGAAAATATGACTACACATTATGACTATTATGGAATTCATTATATTAATAGATTTTTCTCAATTTATTTCATCTGTGGATTACTGCAATAAATCATACTTAATCTTACTTTATAAATTTTAATGTGCTGTTATATCTATTGGTTAATATTACCTTCAAAATCCACAACAGTATTTGCATAATTGAAGTTGATCTGCAGTTACTTTCATTCAAAATCATTACTGTGTTTAAATATTAATGTTGTGCTTGTATATTTATTATGGTATGATCAATTCAGGGATCATAAAAACCTACAACATATATCCCATAGAGAAGGAATTTATACAGAAATTAGTTATATGATTTGGAAGGTCTGGAGTACATCAAAAGAAGATAGCATAGAATGAAACACACTTGCTTCAAGTAGTAAACAGTGCTCCTGCACACTCAATAATTTTTTTTTTAAAAAAAGAAAGGAATGTTAAAATTGTCTTAATTTACAGAGACTGTTTAACTAGAACATTTCAAACAGTGATCTTGCACACTGCTGTGGGGTAGGCAGTGCCATCTTAGCCAGGAATCTCACTGGCTAAGCAGGGAGTTAAGAACCTGTGTTCCCAGGTGTTTAGCTTTTGTAGCTGGAACTGTCCTTGTTGTTACTCTGAGAGGCGATGTTGCTGCTGTTGACAAAGTCATGATTTAGGCAGGGACCACTATAAAAACAGAAGACAAATACCTGGGTCTCAGTCCACTACTTATTGAAGCCATGGTATGTATGCTTTCCTAAGAAAGAGATTAAGAAGCAGTTTGCATTAACACTTATGATTTGGCCCACAGATGGCCAATAAGAAACTAAAAGTTTGGTCTTCATTTGTAAAACTCTGGGACAAATATTTCTAAATTTTGCATGTTGTTATAGTTAGGATTTGGGGAATTTCTGTCTAAAAATTGGCAAAATGTAGTTCATTAGCCCTAAATTTACTCAACATTTTTTGTCAATCCTCCAAACTGAGAATAGTTATACCTAGAAGACTGCTGCCATAAACCTTTGGTCACTTTGGATTCCAGGAGCATCGCACAAGACTAAGACTACACCAAATGAAGAGGATTTCTCCCCTGGAATCCAACCTACTCCTCATGTTGCAAAGATTCATCTCAAAGGAAGTGAACTGTTTATCAGATCATAAGGATTCCTCCAGAGCCTCAAAACCTAGACTGACATGATGATCAAACAAACCCGAGAAAAGCTTAGCACCCCATAAAACTGATCCCTACTGTTTTTAAGAATCAGTTTGATCCTGTTGATTACCTGGGTGCCATTCAGCTAGTATCAACCTGGAATTCTTTTCTGTCTTCTCTTACCTTCCACTTAGAGCTTTCGTTACTCAGTTCATGTAATTTCTATAGTTTTAACCTACATTATCACTAAAGTAAGGACTGATGCCAGCCAGGGAGACTAGTCTTCCTTCAGCCAACAACACAGGAAAAGAAAGAAGATAAAAATTGTATTTCTACTCCTAAACTTATCAGTTCTTCCACAAGCATGATCAATTTGTAGAATGGAATTAGAATGCCAATGGAATACCCATCTCTAACAGGACTAAACAAACAATGAGGATACAAAGGAAGGACCATTATGTATTTGTATATACAGAATAGTTAGGATAAATATGCAGCTACTTTCATGTAATTCCATGAGAAAAAAGATTTGCACTAATAGTGTTTGAATATCCTGTCTGCTTCTTGTACTATGGATAACCACTTGGAAGTTAACAATGTAAAGAAGTATTAATTATTGAAATTGTCCTATAAATCAGCAAAAAAAATGATAGGTATACAGCTGCATTCTCTTAATTCAATGAATAAAGGGATCTGCTCTAATAGTGTTTGTAAATAGAATATCATGTCTGTACCTGTACAACAAATAACCACTAAGAAAACAATATGCAATGTATTCATTATTGGCCATATGCTTATGGGCAGTTTGTTTTCTTTGGTATCTTTGGTATCTTCTATAGCCTGTATACATATTGGGCTGCTGAGAAATCTTTCCTTCAATCAGTTTTAGTAAATTCTGTCTCTTAAAAAAATTTTTCCACTTTTTCCAGCCTTCAAGTTTGTTCATACAGAGTAGAAAAAGTAGTTTCTTATGGCCATTAGAGGTTTTACTATTTTGAAAAAAAATTTTTTTCTGGTCATCTCTCATGTTGAATGTTCATTATTACAGCATACTTTTTTATTTCCCTTGAATTTTAGTTATTAAGTTTTCACTGTTGTTCATTTTTGCAAAGTGGAGTCTTTAAAGCTATTTTTCTAAGGACTGGCCAAATAGCTGGGTGGATTAAAGCCCTTCTTAGGCAGACTCAATGGCAGGGGTTTGATCCCCTGTGTGCTGTGCCAGCCTCATCCCAGGGCACATTGACAGGGCAATTGAGGCTGGGTGTGGTGGGACATGCCTGCAATCCCAGCACTTCGGGAGACTGAACACAGGAGGATTACTATGAGTCCAATTACATCGGAGGCCCTGTAGACCCTTACTAAAAATATATTTTGTTCTATATTGATCTGTTAATATTCTCACATTCATTTTATATTACTTTTGACTTCTTATTTTCTTTTGGTTATATCTTTATAATTTTACAGTGGATACTTTGTGCTGTTCTTTAAAGGCTATTTTCTAAATTGTTGACATAAAAATGTTTTATCATTATATTATTTATAACAACTCCACAATTTTTATCTCTATTTTTATTTTGACTCAAGAATTACTTTTAAAGGAATTTTATTTCCAGTTAGGCAAATTATTTTTCTACCATTGACTTCTAATTGTACTTCACATTTATATTGGCAAGTGTTATTTATATAACTTCTAAGTTGTGGACTATAATTATAGTGTCCAGGGAAAAGAGAACATTATTTCATCATAATTTTTAAAGTACAAAGTGAAAATGTCAGTCAGGTTGGATTCCTCTGACGCTTCTTTCCTTGGTTTATTTCTGTCTCAACCAAATTATCTTCACCTGATCTTCTCTTTACTGGTGTTTATGTCAGTATTTTCTCTTCTCTTAAGGATGCCACTCATATAGATCAGGTTCATCTTATGAACTCCTTTTAATGTGCTTGTTCCTTTAAAGGGCTGATCTCCTAGTAAAGCCACATCCTGAAACACTAAGTGTTAGGAGTTGAATGGATGAGTTGGGAGCAAAACGATGTTGAATACAGTCAAACTGATGTCAAGCATTCTCTCCACCATGGCATTCTACCACACCCACATAACATCGAAGAATGTTGTGCAGGGAAACAATGTCAGCAGCTTGAGTTATCCAAACCATTTCTTTGTTGTACTTATTTACTCATTGCTATGCTTTAGATCTAGGTTGTCGGCCAAAATTCTCGTGTGTGGAAGATGATTCAGTCATGGAGGTGCTATACTGATCAATGATTTTATTTGCCAATCAGTTCAGTAGCTCAAGGTGCTGTTAAAAATCCTTGAACTCCTTGGAAGATGCAGGTCACTGGAAGCATATGCTGGCTGCCCTCCTCTCTCTCTCTCTGCTTTCTGGCCACCATGATATGAGCAGTTTTCCTCTGCTTGATCTTTCCACCAAGTCTTTTCCAATAGATGATGGATTGAACCCTCTAAAAATCATAAATCAAAATAAATCTCTTCTTTGTTAGTGTTGGTATTTTGTGCTAGTAATGAGAAATATCTCTAGCTCTAGCCTCCCTGTCCCTATCTATCTATCTATCTATCTATCTATCTATCTATCTATCTATCTATCTATCTATATGTCTTTGTCCACCTCACTCTTTATCTCTATCATCTCTATCAGCACTAAGGATTGAGCTCATGGCCTTCAGACAGAGGTGTATCTTCAGACATTTTCATTTATTTATTTATGTTTCATCTTGAGACACAGTCTCATTAATTTTCCCTGGCTGGAAGCAAACTTGTAATGCTTTTGCCTTAGCAGCCCCTAAAGGGCTGGGATTGCAGATGTGTACCACCACACTCAGTAACCTCTTAATTTTTAATTAAAAGTGAACAACAAAAGCACCATATTTTTAAAGTGACTATGTGAAAGAGAACAAACTAAAACTCAAAAAATGTATATATTTGCTATCTGAAATATAAAATTAGGGTGAAATTTTTATTTGCCAGAAGTATAACCTAAGAAAAATGAACTGAATGTGATCTTCAAGTTTATTAAACTTCAGACAACTTTCTTTCTGTGCACAAATGTGACTTAACTTTTCCTAAAATATTTACTTTAGAAAATATGTACATTTTTTCTCTGTCACTTTAAGATGACAATACTAACTTATTCTATACTTTTCTCAGTTTTACAATCCCAAAATGACTTTTCACCACCTCAGAAAAATAGAATACATAAAATAGTATCACAAAGGAAAGAGGAGATAATACTATAGACACAAAATGTTAAAAAAATAAAGGAATAATATGAAAATTACAAAATATGACCACATAAGTGAAACTGACTAATTTTTTTACAAATATAATATATTAAAATTTATAGAAGAAAACATAGGAACAAGGTGTTACCTATAAAATCAAAACAATAATGAATAGCTGTTCAAAACCAATAGTAACTATTCTATTTGTTCTAACAGTGAATTCTACCAGTGCACTAAGGAAAAATTGGCACCAGACATCAACTGCTTCTTCTGGAAGACTGAAACAGAGTGCACACTTCCTAACTTGACGTAATAGCCATTATTATCCAAGTATCAAAAGTAGCAAAATATATTACAACTAATAATATTGAGAAAATGAGGGGAAAAATGCACATGCACACACACACACACACACACGCTAAAATAGGGCAGGAGATAGTTTAGCATACTAAGCACCTCATTACACAAGCACAGGGATAGGGGTTTGATCTCTGCCACCATATGCAGTGCCAGCCAGGCCCCAAGGTATGCTGAGCCAGCCCCTAAGACAAGGTGTGATGGTGCACACCTGTAATACCAGAGCTGAGAAGGCTGAAAACAGGATTACTATCAGTCCAAGATGTGTAGTGAGACCTTGTACTAAAAAAAATAGCTAAAATTTTTTTTTATCTAATTTCTATTATTTCATTGAAAGGAACTAAGTACTTATATAGTTTGATCAATTTTGCATGCCTATATCTGGTAATCTGAACAACTAATTTGAAGATAATATGTAATACAATAACCATTGATTTTCACTTACCTAGTTTTAAAATTTGGTATCACTATTACTGATTTTTTTCTCCTTAAAATAATGAAGAATTCATGAATACAAGTGAAACTTTTCAGCAAAATTAGTTTGCTAATATTTTGTGTTGGCTACTCTGTGTTAGTTTTTTCAGATTTTTCCCCACTTGAGATGAACTTTAGCATCGGTGTGTTAACAGTCAACAAAACTTTGCTGGAATTTTGATTGAGATTATACTGAAGCTTCTGATTAATTTTTCAAAACCAAACATCTGGGCAGTACTGAGCCTTTCTGCCCATAAATGTTCCACATGTCTCCACTTATTTAATTCTTTGATTTTTTCCAACAGAATTTTATTTTTTCCTATGAATGTTATACATAATGTGTTAGGTGTATAGTTCAATATTTCTTTTAAGGGGCACATTATTTCATAAGGTAGTGATTTCCTTGGAAGACACACATCACTGACAGCATGTTCTGGCTGCCCTGTTTTACACAAAGAGAGAATCAGGACTTTCAGGGCTCGTTACTGGAGTCTGGTTCTGTGTTTTTAGATAACTTGTTCTGAAATGGATGACAGCAGTCTGGATTCGCCACCATCGTGGTGGAGATGTTGGTGCCGATGAGTTTAATGAAAGAATTTAAACTAATACAGGGAATGAGAGAACTCAGCAATTGTTCTCCTGAGCCCTTATTTAATGATTTCCTCACTGAGTTGTCTAAATCAATCATTAAAAAAAAAAATCACAAAAATTGCCCTAGTGGCTTTGAAAAATAATAAGCCAGGGAAAATTTCTCTATAACTTGCCACAGTGATCTAATTTTTAGAATGTTTTCTAAGAGAAAAATCAAAGTGGTAAAGCACTGTACATGATGTAATTGGTGTTAGGTGGATATTTTCCAAAATGGCATTAAATTGGCATGATAAAATATGAAAAAATATATATTTCATAAATCATGTTTGGAATAATGTATATTTAATAAATATACACTTAAAATTTTTTAAATTATAGTTAAATATAATAAAATTTCAGACAGGTATAAAGCCAATTTAAAATATTATGAATGATACATAGCTCACAAATTTGAATTTTAAGTGTACATAAATATTCCTTTCATATTCACTCAAGGTGTTTATCATTTGGTATTTATAGTTTACTCCTAAAACTTTTATGATTTTAAAAAAGCTGTATTTATTCTGGTAATTATTTTTCAGAAATTATTTGCCATTTGATGATATTCCCTTGTCAGATCTCTCCTCTTCTAAGCCAGTTTTTTAGAATAATACCTGGGATCAGAAGATCATTCATTTTTGTAGCAGATTTTTTTTCTACCTTAGCTTTTAAGTGTTGATTTCTGCCAGTCTCAATGGTTTCCTTTTTCTAAACTTGTAAAGCATAAAACGGATAAACAAAACATAGGCTAGAAGAAAAGCAGCCACACTTCAGAAAGAAACCGAAAAGGCATATAGAGAGCCAGCCTGAGGTCAAATCTCAGGTTTTGCTCCCTTTTCCATTTTCATATAGATTGGTTTTAATTCTTCTCAGAAATCATTATATATTGGGCAGTTTTCCCACATCAAAGTTGCTTTAAATCCCATGAATTTACACCTGACAGAGCCAGTGATAACAGTAGATCTGAGAATGTGCTGTGTCAATTCATTTCTAGTACTGATGAGCTTCCTATAGTCAGAGCGATGGCAGACTAGGACACTTTGTCTTTATATAAGTATCATGATTCACCTTGAAAAAGCTGTAGCCTCAAAGTCGGGCACAGTTAAGACTAAGTAGTTCAGACTGTGACAGCTACAGATGGGCTGGGGGTGCAAAGAAACAGCAAATGATTTGGCACATTATTTTCATCCTATGACAAATTTCTTTTCTTAGAACACTGAGCCTATATTTAATTAAAAAAGTATACAAAGAGGTTTTTTGTTTTTTGTTTTTTTGTTTGTAACAAGAGGCACGGTTCTCTCAGTTATTTATTACAAACACAGAAAGCAAGCCACTATAGTATTTTTAAAAAGCACAACTTTAAAATACATGAAGTTTAGAAACATTCTCCCCTGCTGCATTACACAGCCTGTGTTTCCAGGTGAGGCACAGGGACCTCGGTATGACTCACATCAAGACAACAAGGGCTGGCGGTATAGCTCAGCGGACTAAGAGCTTGCTTAGGTAAGCTCAGGGACCAGCCTTCGATCCCTGGTTCTTCAAGCTGCGCCGGCCGGGCTTCGGGTGCGCTGAGCCGGCGATGCAATCCGGGCGTGGTGGCGCGCGCCTGTAATCCCCGCACATGGGAGGCAAAAAGCAGGAAGATCACTATGAATGTGGGCTGCATGCATCGTGAGACCCTGCACCAAAAAAATAGAAAAAAGCAAGACAACAATGGACAAGACACGGCTTACAGCCACCTTCTTCCCAAGAGAAGGAAAGACTGCTTTGGGCGGGGTCACCTCCAAAGAAGACCTGGAACAAATACAAGTTTGCAATGTTCCTTATACTTTACTAAGTAATATTGTTCAAAAAACACAAACTAGAAACCTTCACTTAAAACAGGCGAGCCTCCATGGCCAGGCTGACTTCACATCTCGCCCCCTCACGGCCCTGTGGCGCTCTGCGCAGCCCAGAGCACGTGCAGACGCTGTCCTTCCTGCAGACCGCGGGGACGCTGCTCTGAACAGAAATGAACTTCTCTGGATCAAGACAAATCAGAGTCTTAACAAGATACAGGCACTTTATGTTCCCAGTTTTTAAAAGAAGCCTTTATTTAATAAAGGAAACTGAAACACCAAAAGCAAGAAGAAACCCATAGTTTAGTGACTTGCACTTGAATGAACAACATGGGACAAGTAAAACAACAAAAGTTTAACTGGGTTAATGGTCACATTGATAAATGAAAAACCCAAATTAGCACAATTGCAGAAAAACTGGCATTTGAACAACTGAAAAGTATGCAAATGATGTGAATGAAACTCTGTACCTGGGCACCTGAAAGCTTTGCAAAAGTGTGCGGTGAGAAAAGCAAAAGGTGCTTTTATTCCACAGTATCTGATTAGAACAGAAAAAAAACAACTTACAAAAGTACCAAATGATACTCTAAAATAAATAGTTCATCGTTGATGGATATATACAGATCAGTCCGTGTCCAGGGGGTTTAGCTATCTAAGAGTGGCATGTCGCTATCCAGGGATGCAGGAGCCAGTTCACATAAATAGAACAGGGTGGCCTTGCTGGCTTCTGCTTTAGTCACTGGCTCTAAGTGCACAAGTTTGCCCTGGTTGGCTCTGGGTCCAGGCTGCTCTCCAGGAGCTCGTCCACCTCTATGGGCTTCTCCGTGGAGGACGCAGCTACGGCCTGTCCACCAGTGCTGCTGTGCTCCACAGCAGACAAGGTGTTCCCGTCGAGGAAAGCGAGCAGGGGGAAGGCCATGTATTGGATGAGCTGCTTGTCTGGTATGGACTTGGATTTCTTCCTTCTTCAGAAACTGGTTGGACCACATTATTCTTGGTAGCTTCCAGTCCCTTGTTCTCAGATTTTGTGTTATTAGTGTTATCTGTGGGATTCATATGCACAGAACTAGTAGTGTAAAGCTTAACCAGGAGGTCTGGGTCGACGCTGCACTGCCTTCCCGACAGCATAGCGTGGAAATCCTCCAGGCTGCAGTGGATGCTGTCAAGGTAATCCAGCAGCTCAACCTCTCCCAGCGGGTTAACATGAGGTTGAGAAAGGAATCCATCATGGTCACAGGGTCCTCTGCAGTCAGATTGGAGGACCCATTCAGCTGGACAGCACTGGACATGAGCGGGCTGCTGCCGCCCCTGCTTGGACTTGGTGCTTCTCCGGCAAGACTCCATCTGTTCTCCACTCTGAACAACAGGCGCACACTCGTCTTCACTGTCATCCTCAACGATAACAATGTCAGGGTACTGACTGCAGCTTGAGGGATCAGCTATGACGTCCTCATTTGTTTCAAGAATAACTGGGATACTGTCTTCATCCGCATTATCATCAGTAACATCATAAATGATGATGTCATCTGAAATTCGCTCCCTTTGCTTCAAACCTTCAGTTCTACTGTGTGGAACTTTGTGGTGGTGATTATCAGCTGGTTCTCTGACTATGTGTTGAAACAGATTCTTCTTGTGGGCTCCATTCATGTTTAGAAGTAGAGGCCTTTTCTGTTTTAAACTCACAAGTTGATTATTCTGAACCAATGTAACAATAAACTGGACAACTGTGGAATAACCTGCTGTTGTGCATGCTTTGCTCTTAACTCTGACCACTCCTTCCATAGGGGCTCATTCTCCCTTTCTAATTCTGAAAGCCTGGACTCAATAGTTTCTTGTTTTATTTGAACCTTCTGAGCACTATTCATAATTTTTGTTATATCCTCCTGATGAATGTTATTATCTTCTGGTTTTGAAGATGAAAACTTCCTCTTAATGTTCTCCAGCAAGTCTTCCTGGCCTTGTCTGAAATATAGGTGCTGAAATTCAACAAGGCCGTCTCTTTCCTGCTTTATAATTCCAGAGTCAATGTGCACTACTTTATGGAAACCATATATGTTTAGCTGCCTCACAAAGCTCGCCATGTTATTGTGCTTAAAGTATTTGGGAAGAATTTCTTTTGTAAATCTTTGTTCATCCAACACCAAAAAATTCTGACCATTCTGGCCCCACGTGATGAACTCATTGGTGTGGACTTCCTCTACCAGGGTCCACAGCTTGTTGAGGAAGGCTGGCACATTGGAACTCTGCTTCATTCTTCCTTTGGCTCAGGGATGCAGACCTCCACAGCAGAACATGGCTGCAATGGAGCACAACGAGTTTTTATTTCAGTTAAAACTGTCACACTCATTATGTTTGGAGTTGTACTTAGAGTTAGCATTTTTCTTTACTTTTATATTGCAAGCATTCAGAATGAATTGTTTCATAAATACTTAGTTCTTTAGCCCATTAGTATGTTCAAGAGTAATATTTCTGGAATCCAGGTAAACCCAAGTTCATGAATATGTAAAATAAAAGCTGAATGAATGGATGATTGCTTAACACACAAGGAAAAGTACCTTCTAGCTGTGTAAGATTTTATTTAGTCAACCACCATATTTTAAAGTGAATCTCTTGAGATAATAGGTAAAGTCATAGGGAACAGAAAAGGATCTTAGAGTTCTAAAGCTACAATATTAGAAAATTAGAATATCACGAAATGTTAGAATATTAGAAAAATTCTAGAAGGTAGTTTGTATATGGGAAGATTAAAATTAATTCCAGGTAAAATACTTAGTAACTTTATATGTGATATATTTTTGTATTTAGACAATCATACTAAGTTTTTTTGTTTGTTTGCTTTTTTGGACACTAGCTCTTATGAAAAAACCTCTGATTTGTAATCCAAGTTTTTAAAATTAATTTAACATGTAATTTGTGATTTAGTATGCAAAGCACCATTCAGGTTATTTGAGACACACCTTGAAGGAAATCCTTGCTTTTGGATGTGTGGTGAAATACAGGAATGTAAAGGTGTTATGCCTGCTAGAGTGTAGCAAGGACATAAGCACTAGCTCTATGTCAATGGACTGAAACTCTGGAGACTAAAAGATTAAAAGACTTAAACAGAGATATATGGATGTCTAATAAGCAATATAAAGTGTGTGTGTGTGTGTGTGTGTGTTGTGTGTGTGTTTTATTTGTGTACAAATTAAGAAAAGGGAACTGAATTGAAAATAGGGGTCATTTTGGCTGTGGGGCTGGGGTGGAACAAAGTAACAGACAGAATACAGGCAGTGGAAGGCAATATTCCCCAGCAGCAGGGGCAGGGGTCAGCAAAAGAAGCAGAATAAAAACCCCACCAGAATGGGCAATGATATATGTAATATTCTTGCAGCAGGATGTAGGTTACAGTCTCATTTGAAATTTGAGTTACAAATACTTCACATGACATTGAGAAATAAGTAGAATTTTGTGAACTGACATTAGGTCAGCAAGATTTGATGGGTAATACAATGAGATTGAGAGGACATGCAGGTGGAAAAAGTGTGTCTAAAGCAAATACCGAAGAGAACGTGGACTGGTGAAGTATTAAATTCCATCAAAACAGCGAAGCTTACACTCACTTTCTCTTGCTGTTAACCTAAAGATGTATTGTTTAACATCTGTATTCCAAAGAGAAGGTAAATGCATAGAGATTTAATTAGACAACTGTCATTTCTTTTACAGCTATTTGGACATATGCATAATTTTAAATTTTACAACTCTTTATTTAGGAACTCTAAAAGTAACTATTGTAGAGTTCTTTGGAAATTATTTGGCAGCAATGCTGTGTCATGCTTCTTTATAATGCTGGCTTTAGAAAGGAACAATTTTCAGCAGTCAGCTAAAGTTTTTGTTTTTTGTTATTCTTTAGTCCAAACTGTGTTAATTCAAATTGCACATCCTGGTATCTGGCCAGTGAATGTTTTCTAGAGTACTGCAGCATTCATTTCTCCATTGTGCTGTTGCTGCCTAACAATACTACACGTTCTTTGACTTCAGATTCTAATTAAACCACAAATGCATAACTAAATGTATTCAAGCTTAGACAAGTCAAATATAATCCAAGGCTTCTTATCTGATAAACATAAGTAAACAAGTTTATAGAGAAATTAACATTCCTGTTTGGGGGAAAAAAGTAGTTATAACTTCAAGTGGGCAATTTATTACCTATCAAACAGTCCAGCCTATGAACATAATTATTTCTTAAAAATCCCAAGTGTCTAGCTAAAACAACTTGGAATAAGTAGACATAATAATGCTCTGATTGGAGAGGCCTCTTAAAGGTGACAGTAAGCCATCATATGTCCCATATGAATGAATGAGACTAGTAAAGAAAAAATGAGGAAAAAAAACTATCCAGAAAAGCAACCCTACAAGAGGATAATTCATTAAACAAGTACATGCTCAGAGGCTATGTTATGATCACCACTTGTGACACAGGCAAAGAATACATAATGTTCAAAATGTTAATAATCTAATGAAGGAAACTAAGAAGGTAAAGAGTTTATATCAAAATGCCGACTACATTAAAGTACACACAAGATAAACTAGAAACATTAAAGAGAAGCTATTGACCTCATTAGAGGAGAGGGAAAATTTCACATGAATAAAGAAGTTTTACAGCATTAATATATTCTTTCAGAAAATATTTACAAGGCCCACATTACCCTTTCATAGTTACGGGTTCATTTGACTTTTAGTTACGGTGTCACTAGTTTTTAGCTTGTGCTTTTAATATTATTTATCTTAACATATGAACTTTTTCAGTCTTAATTTATTACTTGTTTTAAACTTGGACAGTGGATTGTATGTTCACATTTACTAGTTACTGGCAGCATGCAACAGCAATTTGCATTTTATTACATTCTTCAAATTCAGCTCCAGCTCTAAAACATGATTTGACTCCATAATTTTATTTAGCATGATTTTTTTCTTCCAGTGTTGTTATATTTATGCAGTTTGTTTCTGGTTCATTATTTTCCTGTGGGTGCAGAAGAGTCATGGACTAATACCCAAGATTCTATCATAACCCAAATAACCGTGGGTGAGATATTGGTGATAAGTAAGCCTAAGAGTGAGGATCAGCCTAGGGCCACCAAAGCAAATGCATAGGGCACTAATAGCTCTCATTTTCCTTGTAAGATCATCCTGACTGATTTAAAGCTTAAAAAAGAATGATTGATTCACCTCTACTAATGCACCTACAGGATGGATCAATCTATAAATATCTTTATGTTGGATTTTCTTTGAAAATCAGTAATTGTGTAAAGGATTGTGTAAAATCATTTTGACTTTGAAGAATGACATTATCAATAGCTATAGAACACAAGCTATGGAATTTTGTGAAAGATTCAGTATAAAAAATTATTTCTTATCAAAAATATGAATTCTTAGTGAAATTATTGTTTTAGCTATATGATCATAAATAATAAGTGTATTTTTTGTTTTTTATTTTATTTTATTATTATTATTATTATTATTGACAAACAAATAGCAATAAGACAGTTTCAAGACAAATTAACAGGACAAATTTGACAAATCAAGACACTGCAAAATGTTTCTGTAATGTTTCAGTGTCCTATAAGGTACATACATGATATTATACTTACAGGCATGATTATAGCAGTTGTCTCTAATCAGTGAATGAAGAGAGTGCAGCTATACACCTGTCTTATTTCTCTACAGCTGATTTATATCACAGATTCGACAATTATCACCCTCTACCTTGTTACCTACCCAGTGTCTGTCAATAGTACTAGAAGCCAACATACTATCTTGTCCAACCACTATTAGTGCAAATCTTGCTTCTCATAAAATTATGCAGAAGCATGGCATATTTATCCTAACTGTACTGTTTATACACACACAACATGATTCTTCCTTTGTATCCCTTTTCTTTATTTTTTTGTCTAGACCTGTCAAAGATGAGCTCTTCATTGTCATTAAACCAATTTAGATGCCTGAACTAGACGACACAATCCAACACAGTCCAGCATTCCACTTTAATAGTGAGTTATCTGAAGAAGTTGGTGATTTTGCCCATTTGCTTCTCAGCTTATGGTCCCACATTATATACCTCATTTTTATACTTTTCTGCTGGGTGGTTGAGACTGAGATAGATCAAGACCCATATACCAAAAGATGTAGCTTTTCTTTTTGATGAGGTCAGTGAAGTCCACTTAGGGTTTATCTTGTAATCCTGTACCTTACTCTGTAGATCCTTTGTCTGTGTCATCCAGATGGATGAGTCCCGGCCAATGCTATGCTTGATCAGTTTGCTCTCTGTGAGAGCCTGAGAGAAAGTTTTCTCTCCATGTGATTCTCCAGTCACACTATACATCATCAGTCTCTTTCCTCTCTGGCTCCATAATCTCCTTGATCAGAAAATCAGGGGCACAACTGAGTTTCATGATGTTATAGTACATGTTCTGCTATGCCCTGAGTCTTTGCTGACCTTGAAAGGGCCAAAATGTTGGCTGGCCTTGACTCTTCTATTTCTCCAATTCTGATCTGTGGACTTAGGTTGTTAACCATCCAGAAGAAAAGCTAATTAGTGCCCTGAAGCATATGCAGTTCACTTTGCCCTAACTATCTGACTCAATTGTGTTTAGTTATTGTTGTACATTTCTGTTTGTATTTCTTCTTTTGCCTTCTTATACAAGGGAGACAATATGATATTTGCACATGTGTGTCTGGTTTATTTCACTTATGAGTATATGTTCAAGTGGCATCCACTTCAATATAAATGCTTCAAGTTTATCATTCTTTATATACCATTATATAGAACCACCACATCTTTTTCAACCATTCCTCATGTGACAGAAATCTTAGTTGTTTCCAAGACTTTGCTATCACACATTGTGCTGCTATAAACATAGGTACACATATATCTCTATGATACAATGTATCCAGATCCTTTGAGAAAATTCCCAGTAGAGGGATAGCCGGCTTCCCAGTAGAGGGATAGCCGGCTTGAATGGGATTTCCAGTCCTACTCTTCTGAGGAGTCTCGACACTGATCACCACAATGGTTGTACCAGTCTACATTCCCACCAGCAGTGGAGAAGTGTTCCCTTTTCCCCACCACCTCTCCAACATTTGTTGTTCGTTGATTTCCTTTTGATAGCCATTCTTTCTGGAGTGAGGTAGTATGTCAGTGTTGTTTTTATTTGCATTTCACAGATGGCTAGTGATGTGGAGCATTTTTCATATATTTATTAGCTTTTTCATTTCATCTTCTGAGAAGTGTGTATTCATCTAGATGTCCATTTCTGAATTGGGTCTTTAAATTTGAGGGCCCTGTTATATCTTAGTTCTTTATATATTCTAGATAGCAGACCTTTGTCTGATTGCTCATTAGTTAGGATTTTTTCAAAATTTGTGGGTAATCTGTTCACTCTGTTGACAATTTGTTTTCACATGCAGAAACTCCTCAAGAAGAGTTGATCCCAGTTGTTGATTCTTTCAAATGTTTCCCATACAAATATATGTTGGTTCATGAACTCTTTACCTACCTCTATGCCTTCAAGACTTCCTCCTACTTTCTCTTCCAGAAGATTGAGTGTTTCTGTTTTAATGTCTAGATCTTTAATCCATTTTGACGTTAGCTTAGTGTATGGTGATAGAGCTGGGTCAAGTTTTAGTTTCTGGCATGTAGAAAGCCAGGTTTTCCAGCACCATTTGTTGAAGAGGCTATCTTTCTTCCAGTAAGCTTATTTGGCCCCTTTGTCAAAGGTCAGATGGGGGCTGGGGAGATAGCTCAGTAGAATAAGTGCTTGCCTGGCAAATGCAACGGTCTGAGTTCAATCCCTGGTTCTGCCAAAAACTGAAAAAAAGCCCTGCACCTAGCACCTGTTATATTCTTTAAAAAACAATAAGAGAAATGGTAAAACAAATTGAAGAATGCTGTTGGGCTGGGGAGTTGGCTCAGTGGAATAAGCACTTCCCTGGCAAGTGCAAGGACCTGAGTTCAATCCCCAGTTCCGCAAAAAAAAAAAAAAAAAAAAAAGGTCAGATGGCTGAGTGTGAACATAGAACTTCTGCATCTTCTAATCTGTTCCATGGATCCTCAGGTCTATTTCATTGCCAATACCATGTTGATTTTATCACAGTGGCTTTGTAGTATAATTTCAAGTCCAGAATTGTGAGGCCTCCTGCCTTGTCTTTATTGGCCAAGATTGCCTTTGCTATTCTATGTCGTTTGTGGTTCCAAATAAATTTTAGGAATGATTTCTCTAGGTCTGGGTGGTATATTGGTGGCAGTTTGATAGGGATCACATTAAATCTGTACAGCAATTTTGGGAGTATGGCCATCTTCACGATGTTGGCTCTTCCTATCCAGGAGCATGGAATATCTTTCCATTTTCTGAAATCCTCTATAATCTCTTTTCTTACGGTGTTGTAATTTTCTGTGAATAGATCTTTTACTTCCTTGTTGAAGTCATTCCAAGGTATTTCATTTTCCAGGGTGCTATTGTAAAGGGTATTGTTTCTATTGTTTCCCTTGCAGTGTGCTTGTTATCTGTGTAGAGGAATGCCATTGACTTTTGAGTATTGACTTTGTATCCTGCTATGCTACTGAATTTCCCTATCAGTTCTCATAGTTTTTTGGTGGAATTTTTGGGGTCTTCCAAGTAAAGTATCATGTCATCTACAAATAGTGACAATTTAACTTCTTCTTTACCTATTCTTATTCCTTTTGTTTCTCCTTCTTTTCTAATAGCTGTTGCTAATGATTCCAAAACTATATTGAACAGGAGGGGTAATAGAGGACATCCTTGTCTTGTACCTGATTTAAGAGTAAAAGATTTCAGTTTTTCCCCATTTAAGATTATATTAGCTTTTGGGTTGTCATAAATGGCTTTTATGAAGTTAAGGTACAGTCCGTCTGTTCCAATTTTCTGTACGACTTTGAACATGAATGAGTGTTGGATTTTGTCAAACGATTCTTTGCATCAATTGAGATGATTGTGAGGTTTTTAGATTTCAGTCTATTAATATACTGTATTACATTTAAAGATTTTCAAATATTGAACCATCCTTGCATCTCTGGGATGAATCCTACCCGGTCATGGTGTATGATTTTCTTGATGATTTGCTGTATTCTATTTGCTAGGATTTTATTGAGGATTTTTGTGTCTATGTTCATGAGGGAGTCTGGCCTTAGTTCTCCTTTTTTGTTGTGTCTTTCCCTTGTTTTGGAATCAGTATAATACTTGCCTCCAGAAAAGATTTTGGGAAGACTGCTTCCTTTTCAATTTCATTGAAGAGTCTGAGGAGTGCAGGGATTATATCTTCTATAAATTTCTTGTAGAATTCAGCTGTGAATCCATCAGGACCTGGACTTTTCTTTGTCAGTAGGCTTTTTATTACGTTTTGTATTTCATTGGCTGTTATTGGCTTATTGAGAGTTGTGATACCTTCTTGGTTCAGTTTTGATAATTTGTACCTTTTGAGGAATCTGTCCATTTCTTCTGTGTCTTCTACTCTGTGAGCATAAAGATTCTCAAAGTAACTGTTAGTAATCTTCTGAATTTCTGCTGGGTCTGTGGTGATTTCTCCCTTTTCATCCCTTATTTCATGTACTTGAATTTTTTCTTTCCTCTTTTTGATGAGGGTGGCTAGAGGCTAATCAACTTTATTTAGTCTTTCAAAGAACCAACTTTTTGATTTTTGGATTCATTGAAGTGTTTTCTTCATCTCAATTGAACTTGGCTTCATTGTCTATAAGCCCTACTTCTCATCACATACCTCACAAAACTTCACCAATGAGGGCTCTGTCCAATACGGAGAGCTCATGGCTCTTGTAGCCCTCCTACAAACATACCCTAACCAACCTATTAATATATTTTCAGACAGTCTACACGTCACTCAAACAGCTAAAATCATTGCTTTCGCCTCTTTCTTCCCAGAGTCAACTCCACTAGACAAAGCCCTAATAACACTCAAAAACACGCTTGAACATAGATATACCCCATGGTATATAACACACATAAAAAGCCACTCAGAACTTCTTGGGCCCCTAACCCTTGGAAACCAACAAACAGACACACTCGTATCTACCTATATCCTATAAACCCTCCAACACAACCAAATTGAACAAGCTAAAACCTTACATTCAAAATTCCACTTCTCTGCCAAATCACTAAAACATCTCCTCCCAGACTTAACCTGGGATGTCTGTAAACACCTTGTGCGCACATGCAGAACATGTGCCCCTTTTCTTCCCCTAGGGCCTCTCTTCCCTCAAGGAGTAAATCCTCGAGGGCTCAAGCCAAACAGCCGATGACAAATGGACATCACCCATGTTCCACAATTTGGTAAATTAAAATATGTTCATGTCATCAAGGATACCTATTCAGGAGCCATACAGGCCATGGCCCTTACAGGAGAGAAGGCAACCCATGTCATCCGTGCCCTCTGCCAAGCCATTCTTATGCTAGGTGTCCCATGGGACATTAAAACAGATAACAGCCCAGCCTATACCAGTAAAACCTTTCAAACCTTTCTACAGATGTACAATATTACACATCATACTGGAATACCATACAACCCACAAGGACAAGCCATCATTGAACACACACACCACCAACTCAAACAATTAATAAAAAAAGAGGGAGAATTATACCCTCAAAGCACAGCACATGAAAAACTCACCAATGCCCTCATACATCTGAACTACTTTCGCTTTGATCATCAAGGCCTAATCCCCATCCATAAACACTGGGGAGGCATATCCCCGCCACCCACACCCACGCCATTGGTATATTGGCGTGACCCAGCCACCCAAGAATGGAAGGGCCCCCATCCCCTACTAACCCAAGGGCGAGGTTTTGCTTGTGTCTTTCCAGATACCGAACCACAACCCATCTGGATACCTGCCAGACTCACCAAACCAGCCACCCAAGATGGAGATCAAATGCCTAACTGTCAAGATCAACAAGATGTCCCTGTTCGGGTGCCAAATGAGGCGGAGGGCCTCACAGCAGGTAAGAGACGACGCGACTGATGATCGCGGAGACCGGCTGATGGCGCAGATCTTATTTATTGCGGAAGTGCAGGTGTGCATGTAGGGAGGTGAGGGGGTGGATTTGAAGGGTGAAGAAAGTTATGTGGAGAGTTGTGATAGGAGTGTAGGCGTTCTGTGACACAGATTAATGGCAAGGGGACTTCCAGGAGATCAGGCAGTGGAGTCTCAGCCCTTTGGTGTGCCACCTCGGGGAGCCAAGTGTGTCTACACCCGAGTGTCAGCTACCTGGGCGAGCCAGACCTGGGCGAGCCAGATCTCTGCGTTACTCCCTTCATATGTCCACCAGGTCCATTTGTTCTAAGCTGTGTTTCAGGTCTGCTACTTCCTTGCTAATTTTTTATCTGGTTGATCTATCTTTTTGAGATAAGGGAGTGTTAAGACCGTGGTCTTAGATATTCGGTTTTTCATGTCCATTAAGATTTGTCTTACATAGTTGGGTGCCCCTGTGTTTGGTGCATAGATATTTATGAGTGTTACCTCTTTCTCTTGAATGTTTCCCCTGACTAATACATAGTGGCCTTCTTTGTGTCGTTTGATCCTTCTTGGTTTGAAATTGGGATTGTCTGAGAACAGAATTGCTACGCCTGCATTTTCTGAGGTGCTTGGGCATGTAGTATTGTTTTCCATCCTTTGACTTTGAGCCTATGAATGTCCTTTTGAGTTAAGTGTGTTTCTTGTATACAGCATATTGTTGGATTTTGTTTCCTAATCCACTGTGCCAGTCTATTTCTTTTAATTGGTGAACTGAGTCCAATTACATTGATTTTTATAATTGAAATGTGTTGATTTATGTTTGTCATGGTATTTACCTGCTGTTGTTTACTCCTTTGTATCCTGTGTTTAATTGTCTGTCCTGTTTAGTGGGTTCCTTCCATTCTCATTCGTGGAGTTCTAGTCATTGTGGTCTCTCTCTAGAACATCTTTCAGCAGCCTGTGTAAGGATGATTTTGTCACCATGAAATTCTTCAGTTGTTCTTTGTCATGGAAGTATTTCACTTCTCCATCAACCTTGAAAGAGAGTTTTGCAGGGTATAATAGTCTGGGCTGGAATTTGTTTTCATACAGGACTTGAAGATCTCTGCTCCATGCTCTCCTTGCCTTCATGGTTTATGTAGAGAAGTCTGCTGCAATTCTGATAGGTTTTCCTTTGCATGTGATCTGCTTCTTCTCTCTAGCAGATTTCAGTATATTATTTTTGTGTTGGATTTCTGGGATCTTGACTATTATATGTATCAGTGTGTTTTCACTTGGGTTGAACTTATTTAGTCTTCTGTATGCTTCAGTTACCTGAATGTTGGATTGTTTTCCTCAGATTTGGGAAGTTTTCTGCGACTACTTCTCTGCAGATTCTTTTTGTGTCATTTGTATTGACTCCTTCATTTTTATTGATACCAATTAAACTCACATTGTTCTTCCTGGTATCATCTTCCAGGTGATGGATTATTTTTTCCTGCGTTCTCATTGTTTTTAAGAGATTCCTTCTCACCTTTCCACTAGCTGCACCAGCATCTTCAAGATCTGAAACTCTGTCTTCGCTTTTACTCAAACGGTTTTGTAGAATTGTGATTGATACGTTTAGTTCTTCTCTATCTCTTTGACTCTGTTTCATGTGTTCTATTTCTTTTTCATATTGCTCATTCAAGGAATCCATTATATGTCTCATCTCCTCAATTTTTTTTATCCATGTCTTCTTAGAGGTAGTTATTAATTCTTTCTCCACAGAGTTTCTTCCAAGTTGTGTTTCCTCTGTACATTTCTGGACTTGTTTCTGTATTTCAGATGCCATGATTTCAAAGAATTCTTTTTTTTCAGAGAATATTTTTTTTGATTTCAGAAATTATTTCTGCTTAGAGTTTCTCATGACTTTTCTGCTGTTGTTTCTTTGCTTCAGATGCTGTGAGTTCATACATTTCAGCTGGAATAGTGCTCTCTGCACTTGCTCTGGGTGAGCGTTTTTTTTCCCTTTGATGTTTCTGCATTTGATTCTTTATTTCAGACGCTATGTATTCAGATATTTCTTTTTTTATTTCAGGAATTAATACTCCTCTCAGTTCCTCTATAGCTTTCTGGTGTTTGTTGCATCCTGGCTCAACCAAATTCATTTTGTAAAATTTATGTGAACTCCATTTCAAGATACGCCACCTTGCTGTTCTGTTTGTGCCGCTCCTCTTTCCCCCACTTTCTCCCTTACGCTGTTCCTGAATTGAACCAGTCCCTGCTTTCTGCAAAAAACCATGGAATGTCATGATGTGTCTGTCGTAAAACTCTCCCATTTGTGCCTGTTGTAAAACCCCCTACTACCATAGCTGAAAAAGAAAACTCATTGGGCTGGAGAGATAGCTCAGTGGATTAAAGCTCCTGCTTAGGCAGAGCACAGGGACAGGGGTTCGATCCCTGGCATCCTGTACCAGCCCAGCCCTCAGGGTGCACTGAGACTGTTGTTGTACCCTGAGAAAATTAACTCCATTTTGTTGCCCTTCTAACCTCTCCATGTTCCTGTTTTGTATGCACCTACCCCTCCCAACTCCCTCACCATGACCTGAGCCTTATCTTGATGGCATCTGTACCCCTTCCCTATTTTTGAGTATCTTGGCAAACTCTGTGTACTTGCAACCTCACACCCCACCCAATGCTGAACTAATGACCCTGCCACTTTACAGGAATCTACCTGAACCAATGACCCTCCCATTTTATAGGAATCTCCCACCCCTCCCCTGCTTCTGTGCTTTTTAAGCTTAAATAGTGATCTCTGTAAAAGCTTGGCATGCCTCTCTGTGCTGGACATGAGAGTTTGCTGCTGGGTACCAGCTTAAACAAAGCACTTCTTTTCTTTTTGGACTTGTCCTGTTGTCATTTGATTTGTGAGTTACAACAGTGTTGTTCCTTTGCTTCTGTATCTCTTAATTCATTCATTTCAGCTGAGCTAGTGTCCTCTGCACTTACTGGTCTACTCAAGGCCTGAGATTGCATTTTTCTCCTTGTCTTTGTCATTTTGTATAGTGCTAACGTCTGGTGCTCTCACTCTCAGGCCGAGCTGCACTGGGACTTGGGTGGGACCTGGGACTGTTGGGAACTGTCTCTCCGGTGTGGCGGGCCTGGGGCTCTCACCAACTGAGCTGTGTTAATAAGTGTATTTTGAAAGATATTAATTCCATACTGAACTATAGCTCTCAGTGTTTTTGCAGATAAATCTATCAACCTGTTCAGTATTTTAACTCAGCAGATTTGATATATTTTAATTGTTTTATGAAACCATTTCCTTACACAAATTTATATGTCATATTTCCTGAATTGAGAAATATGATTTTTAAACAAGAATAAGTTAATATAAGTCTTTGACTACAGAGAATCGGGGGAAGTATTTATATCACTTTTGGTTCTAGACTACAACATTGGAAAATTTAAAACTTTAGGTCCTCTAAGTTTTTGTTTGATAGATGCAGACTTAGCAGAAATATCCTGTAATTTTGTTTTGTTTTATTCCCCAGAAGAACTATGGTGGTAAGTGTAAGAAGTCAAACTAAAGAATTAGCTTGTTTAGTACACATGACTAAAGCTTCCTGTCTAATAACCCCAGCCATGAGTAAATCTCTATATAAAAGAGATGAGAAAATAAGGCAACTTATCTGCAGTCTAAGCAACTACATTGAGGAGAGCAATGTGTAGGACAAAAACAGTGTTTGAATACCTGACATCTTGGTTTTCTTAAATGTGTACCATTTCTAATGTCATATCAATTAATACTATACCCTCTTTAAAACAAAACAAAAAACATTGTATGTTTTATGGAAGGGTCTACAAGGTGTTTAGGGCCTCACTACTAGATCAGATTCCTGGTATTCTCCTGTTCACAGCCTCCCAAGAGCTGCAATTATAGGAGTATGCCACTATGTGTTCTCAATTGACCTCTCTGCGTGCTGCAGGCGCCGGCCTACACGACAGGCCTATGCCCTCTTGGAGGTGGTTTAATCAGCTGAGCTATTTGGACATCCCTCTAAAACAAAACTTTTTAAAATGTGAAAAATTTTAAAAAGAGACAAGAACAAAAGTTTAAGGTTTCCTGAAAGCAAGTGGTTGTCTGCCCTGTTCCCTGGGCACGCTGAGATGGCAGTAGAGATTGGCATGGTGGTACAAGCCCACAAACCCAGCTCTTGGGATGCTGAAAACAGGAGAATAACTAGGAGTTGGATCTAGTAGTGAAACCCTGAACACCCTGTAGACCTTTTCCTAAAAAACAAATAAAAAAGCAACTAGTAATATCCAACTGTATGTCCTATTTTACATAACTATATCTGCTAATCTGAGCAACAGATTTGACAATAAAATAGATAATATATAAACCATTATTAATCAGTTATTCTTGGTTTGAAAATCTGTAACATATGTACTGTTGTATGTGGCCTATTTCTTTCTATTTTTCTTATTTTTGTTCTTGCTTGGCTTTGGCTTTTAAAAATAAAATTAAATATAAAAAATGAAAAGACAACCATTTGCTAGAATTTATTTATTTATTTGTTTGTTTTGTATTTAGGACAGGGTCTACAGACTCTACAGGGTCTCACTAGATAGATCAGACTCCTAGTGATTCAATTTTCAGCCTCCCAAGTATTGGGATTACAGGTGAGCGCTACAATGCCCAACCTCAATCACCATCTCAGCGTGCCCTGTGGGCAGGGCTTTCATGGCACATCAGGAATCAAACCCCAGCCACTGCGCTCTGCCTAAGCAGGTGTTTTAGTCCACTGAGCTGTCAGGCTGGCCCCCTTTTGCTAGAATTTATGAGTACAGCCTGGTAAGTTGTTGGTTGTGATAAGAGAAGAAAAGTTTATTTTTCTTCCATGCCCATTAGAAAAATCAAACTTTGATCTCAATAAATTCATTTTATTTGACCTAAACAATTACTTCTTCTAATTATTATTGTGTATTCAGAATCTACATTCATGAAGTTTTCAGATGCTAGACTATGAGGGTGATAGAAATTCTGGGGTGCTACTCAATGAATACATTATCTTCATAGTGATAATGTCACTAACATGAAAAGCCTCCTGGTATCCTACATTGTAATTATTGATTTTTTTCAGGAAATATATATATATATTTAAATACATGGAAGAGAAGTAAAGAAATCACTTGGCCATAATGAAGTAGAAAGGTTCTAGTTAATGTATTGCAATATACTGAGATTTCAGAAGAATACAGAGGAAAAAGCCTTATTGACATAATGTTTAGTTATTAAGGATTAAATCAATGATTATCCTGACAGAAGAATTACCAACAATGAGTTATTGGCAAATTCCCAGATATTTATAATTCAACTTTCAAACTTGTTTGTTGTACTTGTCAAAAATTTACAAGAGATTACAAAATGCTTTTTGTAAATCAATTTGATGGCAGTTATTGACATTCTTAATGTATTAACATGAATGTGATTTTTATCCACTCCAAAAAAGACACAACTCCTGAAATATTTTCAGAATGTCATTTGTATCTATTTGACTTAGGGAACATCTTTAATTTTTCCTTCTAATGTGTCAAAATATTTTTCACTACTTTCATGTTAAAATTTTACAATTAGTACATGTCTTAGTATCTTTAATTCAGGTGAGGGGGAAGGAGGAAGGAAGGGAGAAAAAGAGGTAGGGAGGCAAGGAGAGAGAGGGAGGAAGGAAGGGAGCGAGAGAGAGAGAGAGAGAGAGAGAGAGAGAGAGAGAGAGAGAGAGGTGGAAGCACGAGAATTGCAAGTTAATAATCCACCAGGTCAGCTTAAGAAGATCCCGTCTCCAAATAAAAATAGAATTAATAAAGCCTTCAGATTAACTCAGTGGTAGAGAGTCTCTGGATTCTACCTTATTTTTTTAAGAATGTGGCTTAAAAATATACATACATTTTTATGCTCTCTGTTTTACACCGTGAAGAAATCTATAAATTAGCTCTCTTAAAGACCCCTAACACAGTTTAAGAGTGAAGAAATCTAACTATTTAATTCTCTAGAAATCAGTTATTAATTATGCTGATATACTAAAGATTGCTCACAAAATATAGGGTGAGGTCAAGATGTCTAAAGAATGGCTAGCCAGATAGCTCAGGGCATGCACAGGGACCAGACCAGGTTTTGAACCCTAACTTGTCATGATGGCCCCACCCCTGCACCATGTTGAGAAGAAGACTGAGACTGGGCTTGGTAGCCCACACTTATAACCCTAGCTCTTGGGAGGCTGAAAGCAGGAGGATCACTACAAATCTGATCTGTGTAGCAAGACTCTGTAGTCCCTGTACTAGTTACATTTTTTTAAAAAAACTTCTAAAAATAAGAAATGGTTTCAGTTTTGAATGAGTACCATATTCATAGTGAACACTGTAAGTAATAATAGCATGAATTCTATCTTTTGCAAAATAAAGTCTTTTTTTATTAGTGACTCAAGAAAAGTGTTGAAAAAAAAAAAAAAAGACCAAACAGGTCACAAGCTTTCAAGTGAGTTTTATGTAACATAAAACCAGGCCTACTGAATGTGTACAACAAGTTTTGGAGTATGCTCCTATCTAGGAGCAAGGGATGTCTTTCCATTTTATGAAATCCTCCTTGATCTCTCTTCTTAGAGTAGAACAATTTTCACTCTGTACATCTTGTAATTCCTTTGTGAGACTGATTCCTAAGTATTTTATTTTTAGATGTTGTTTGAAAAGTATAGTTTCCTCATTTCTCTCTCAGTGCATTCATTGCTTATGTACAGAAATATTATTTATTTTAAGTGTCAACTTTGTATTCTGCTATGCCACTGAATTTGGTTATTAAATCCACAGGTCTCTAAGTGGAGACTTTGGAGTATTCTATTTATAGTATCATGTCATCTGAAAATAGTGTTAATTTCATTTCTTCCTTTATAATCTTAATTACTTTAATTTCTTTCTCCTGTCTAATCTATCTAATTGACTTTCCAGAACAAAATGAGTATGAATAGTGGCAGTGGACATCCTTGTCTTGTTCCTGATTTTAAAGTGAAGCCCTTCAGTTTTTGTCAATTTAGTATAATATTGGCTGTTATTCCTCACAGATGGATTTTATCAGATCGAGGTAAAGTTTATGTATTCTGAATTTCTGTAGGGATTTGTTATATATCATGAGTGTGTTGGACTTCATAAAAAACTTTTTCTGCATTTATTGAGATAATTATGTGATTTTTGTCTTTGGCTCTGTAGATGTGGTGTGTTACATTTATGGATTTGTGCATATTGAAACATGCCTGCATTCCTGAAATAAATCCCAGTTGGTCATGACATATAATCTTCTTGATGATTTTGATGCATTCTTTTCTGCTAGCATTTTGTTGAGGATTTTTACATCTATGTTTATCAGGGAGATTGGCCTATAATACTCTTTTTTGGTTGGGTCTTTCTCTGGTTTTGGCAATCAGAGTAATGCTTGCCTCCAGAAATGATTTTGGGAGGATTGCTTTCATTTCAATTTCACTGAAGAGTTTGAGAATAGTTGGTATTAAATCTTCTCTAAATTTCTTGCAGAATTTAGCTTTGAATCTATCAGGGCCTGGGATTTTCTTTATTATTAGGTTTTTTACTCACATATAGAATTTTATTAACTGACATTGGGTTATTCAGAATTTTTATTTCTTCTCAATTCAACTTTATCAATTCATTTGTTTCTATGAATCTGTCCATTTCTTCTGTGTTTTCCAACATGTGAAAGTAAAGATTTTTAAGTAAGTATTGATGATCTTCTGAATTTTTACAATGTCTGTATTGATTTTGTCCTTTTCACCTCCCACTGAATGAATTTGATGTTTTTCTTTCCTTTTCTTTATAAGTGTGAATAGGGGTTCATCAGTGCTATAAATTCTTTCAAAGAACCAACTTTTGATTCATTAATACTTTAAAATGTTTTCTTCATCTCCATTACCTTTATTTCTGCTCTGATCTCTATAATTTCCTATCTTTCTTGGGCTTTGGGAAATTTCTTAATTTCTACTCTTCTTTTTCTAGGTACTAGAGGTACAGCATAAGGTTCGATCCTGATTAAAATACTATTTGTATACCTCACAGATTCAGACAAAACATTCCTAAAATTCATCTAGTACCATAATGGACACAGAACAACAAATGCAGTCCTGGCCAACAAAAGGAAGGCAGGGGACACCACAACCCATGACTTGAAATTATACTCAAAGCTCCTATGATAAAATCAGCATGGTACTGCCAATAAACAGACCTGAGGATCTATGGGACAGATTAGAAGATGCAGAGAGAAGATACAAGAGAACAGATTAGAAGATACAAGAGCCTTATCTTTGACAAAAAGGCCAAACATATTCAGTGAGAGAAGCATAGCTTCTTCAATAAATGATATTTGAAAACACTGGCTTTCCACAGGCCAAAAGTTAAAATTAAATGCATGTCTACCACCATGTGCTAACCTATAGTCAAAATGGATCAAAGATTTAAATATTAAAACAGAAACACTAAATCTTCTAGAGGTAAATGTAGGTAAAATTCTTAAAGACAAAGGTGGAGGTGGAGATCATGAGCAGAAAACACTCCATGGGAGATATTTCAAAGAATAAACAACTGAGAGACCATCTTTTTGAAGATTCTTCACATCAAAAGAAATCGCCAACAGAGTACAAAAAAAAAAAAAAAAAAGAACCTTGATCTGGGAAAAATTTTAACTGAATATCCCTCAAACGAAATTCTATCTAAAACATATGAAGAACTGAAAAAATCAAGCCTTCAAAATTCAAGGACCCTATCCAAATATGGTTGTGTGTGATGAAAATGTACTTTTCAGATGGAGAAATACAAGTGGAAAATAAATATAGGAAAAAACTTCGTTGGTTATTTGAGAAATGTGATTAAAATAACACTGAGATTCCATCTGACCCTGGAAAGAATATCTACCATCAAAAGTCAGCCAACAACAAATGCTGAAGGGCTGAGGAGAAAAAGCCCTTCTCCACTTGCTAGATTCTTAATTGTTCTGCTATTCAATGTAAAACATGGTTGAAGAATAGCAGAGGAGGCATGTAGGGGCAGATTACACTCCCAAAGAAATGTAATACTTCAATTACAGCCAATGTTTACCTGTCTGCTTTGAATCCTTAGAAGTTCTGTTAAAAGCAAGATCTCTGATTCCTGTGGTCTGATTTGACAATTCAAATAGCTTTTGAAGCATTGAGAATAAACTTTGCCTGAAGCAGGGTCACAAACAAATCCACAAAGCGATAGCTGTTAAATAGTTTGAGAAGCATAAGTATAATTTACTAAGATGTGCTTGTGGAGCATAGATGGCCGAAGGGAAACAAAAAAAATATGTTTTAATATTTGCAATAAACTAACATAATACAATCTCAAGTACAAAGATAATTGTCTTTTCCTTGCAAGATAAAAAAATATTAAGAAGCAAAAATTGATTCTTCTTTTAGATCAAGATATTTACCTATGAAAATATTTTATACTGTTAGGTCCAAGATCGGGCATGGAAGGAAGGACACCAAGAGCCGAGGCCTTGTGGAAGTTCAGGATTTATTCCAGAGGCTGTGTCGGCGACACAGGGCCACCAGGCAACTGGGCCACAGTGACCCCGAGCCTTTGTTTGCTCAGGATTATATAGTATTTTTGGTGGGCTAAGCAGCAAGCAGAGTGACAGAAGCCAATCGCGTGTGTTAGCTGGGCTTACATTTGAAGGGATCGGACAGTTCGTATTGGGTTTTGTAACAATTGGGTGGTATGGGTCGTTAGGGAGATTTGTTCTAGAAAGGGTCTTGCTGTCCCAAGAATTGTTGTTGGTTTCCGTGGGGTTATCTTAAGTCCATCTGCAAGCTGGGGGGCACGTAGGGACGTGGGGCAGTAACCATAGCAACCTTAACAACCTATTGTGATTCAGTCACAAGGTCTGGGTGACTCATAGAGTCTATTTGGTTTGGGCTTCACAGTGTGGGGTCCTAACAATACAAATAATCAAATATACAATCAATAGCTATGGAGGTAAGAAGACTTTATTAAAATTAGTAAAATTCAAAACAACCTGAAGGGCTAGTGAGATAGCTCAGTGTATTAGAGCACCTGCAGGCAGGCACAGCGACTAGGCTTTTGATCCCCAGGCCTGCTGTACCATGCCAGCCCTGGCCCCAGTGCATGCTGAGATCGCAACTGAGACTGAGCATGGTGGCATGTGCCTGTAATCCCAGGTCTTGCAAAACTGTAAACAGGTAGATCACTATGAGCCCAATCTAGTAGTGAGACCCTGAACACCCTGTAGTGTAGACCCTTCCCTAATATACAAAAAAAAAGAAAAAGTTCAAAACAAACTGAACACCAAAGGGAACACAGTGCCATCTTACAGTCTTGAAGTTAAACATCTGATAAAGGCCAATTTTTTAAATTCCAGATAGATTAAGGCAAGATTTCTCACCAGCCTTTAAGACCTTACTATACACAATGATTTACTAGAAAGATATGACAGCATGTAGCATGAAAAAAGTATTGACACAATTTTAATTACTGATACATGCTCTAAAGAAATTATGATATGTCAAGAGCTAGATGATAATGTTTGCAAAGTATTTAAAGAAAAATGCTATTATCTCAAATTGACTTCAAAAAGACAATAAAGAAAAAGAACTAATAATTTGATTGGAAAAATATAAGCTAAACTTATAAGTAAAATGAGTTTTCCATTCCCATCCTAATCCACAAAAACATAAAAAGCCCACTAACAGCAACAATTGCCAGAAAATCACAACAACTGAACATCCAAGTTGTGCTAGTGATTGTATAAATTTGGACAATTTCATTAGAAATACTTGCAATCATAATAAAAATTTGTAAACCCTGTAACAAAAATTTCTATTTCTAGGATTATACTATAGAAAAATGTTTTGTTTGTGCTCTAATATGGAGTTTTAAAAATTCATAACACACGAAATTGCAAAAGAAATAAATATGATTAAATATTTTTAAATTATGTTTGTAGCATATTAAAAGAAATAATGAATTGTGAAAATACAAATGAGTAAATCAAAGCTACATATGGAAATCTAGAGAATTTCATATACAGATTAGAATTGTTAAAATAAATCACAGAAGATTAGATAAGTGTACAAATATCACTTTTCCCATCCTCTAAATTAAGTTGATTTTTTAATTTTGAACATTTTGCAGGTCTTCAGATTATTCTGTCACACTAGTATATATACACATATATTATAAACATGCATGTATTTATAATTTCTAAATAATGCATAGCTTTAATTATCTCAGTTGAAATTGAGCTAACATATTATAAGGCAAATTTTAACCAAAGCTGAAAAAAAGTATGTTGAGTTGTCACTGCTTGAAAGTGATACAATCTTTTATTTTTTAAATTTTACTTTAAAGAGTCATAGCAACAACAAAGACAGAAGCAAATTAACATACAACAATACATATGACATAGATTTTCAAAACAAGAATAGTACATTGACAATGGTTGTTATATTAAGTATTTTTATTACTAAATCTGTTGGTCAGTATGCAAGACTGGACAAATAAACATGAACACACTTTCAATAAACCTTCATTTTTTTCTTGCCCTTTTGACCTTTTACTTTTTAATTTATTTTAAAGTGTATAATTATGATTGATAAGACACTAGAAGTGGTCCACATTTAGAAGAGCAAGAGGAGCGGCATTCAACCCTGCTTCTGTTTTGCACATTGCTGTCTTTGATATAGTTGTTCAGATTGCAGATATTAGTATTTAGTGTTAGTTACAGCAAAAATTTTATACAACGACTTCTATTTTCAGAAAGTTGATGGAAATTAGTAGTACATTTTTCAAGGCTATCCTATATATACACTATCCTATATATACCCTTCCTTTTTTCTATCTTTTTTCCTTTCCTTCATATTCATTATTTATTCCTTATATTCAGTTTCTTTCAAGTTTGCTATATCTATTATATCTTTCAGATTTTATTTCTTCTTTCAGGTTTTTATACTAGGGAGACAATACAATATTTATACGTGTGGCTCTGAATGATTTCATTTATGAGTAAGGACTCTACTTGCATCCATTCACCTATAAAGTACTCAAGTTTGTCTTTCTTTATTGCAGAGTGATACCCCATTGTATAAATATACCACATCTGTTTTATCCATTCCTCAGGTGATGGGCATCTGGTCGTATCCACGACTTGGCTATGAAGAGCAAGTAAGTGGAAAACTTAAAAACAAAGGAGCAGGCAGAGAGTTCATGAACAAAAACCAAACTACTCTGGAAATACTTCAAATAATCAACAGCTAGGACCTCATCTTATGGAAAAGTTTCTGAAAGTTAAAAGAAATCACCAACAGAGTGAAAAGACAACCCAAGAACTAGAAAAACATCTTAACCAACAATCACTCAGACAAAGGACTTCCACCTAGAATATATAAAGAATTTAAAAGTATTAGGCCCACAAAATTCAAAGGCCCAATCCAAAAATGTACATCTGAAATGAATACATATTTCTCTTAGGAAGAAATACAAGAGGCAAATAAGTACTTGAAAATATGGTCCACAGTACTGGTCATTTGAGGAATGCAAATTAAAATAGCATTGTGATAACATCTCACCACAGAAAGATTGGCTATCATAAAGAAATCATCTAATAACAAATGCTAGAGAGGCTGTAGGGGAAAACAAACACTTCTTCACTGCTGGTGGAAATATAGTACCACCACTATGAAAATTAGAGTGGAGAGTTTTTTTTTTTTTAAATTGGAAATTCTGTTCAACCTAGCTATTCCGCTTCTGAGTATTTTTCCAAAAGAACTGAAAACAGCATATCGCAATGATATATGTGCACCCATATTTATAGCAGTACAATTTGTGATAGCCAAATTTTGTGCATGCAGGAAACCTCAAAGATATCTTTGCACAACATGACTTTTTTTCTTTTCATGTATTTAGTGCAGGGTCTACAGGACCTCACCACACAGATCAGGCTTGTAGCAATCCTTTTTGCTTTTCAGCCTCCCAGGCCCTGGGATAAGCATCACCTGCCACCACAGCCTGTCTCAATTCACCCTCTCAGTAGGCCCCATGCACTGGGCCAGCACAGCAGAGATAAACTGCTGACCCCTGCATCTGCCTAAGCAGGTGCTTTAATCCGTTGAGCTCTCTGGACATTTGCCCAACATTATTAGTATCAATAAATAAATTCAGGCTCATTTCAGGATACAAATCCACATAAAAATTCTGTAAATTTCTTTAAAGCAATAGCAATTATCTGAAATATACATCAGGATAGTAATATCATTTACATAACTAAATAAATAACTATAAATTTAAAGTGTTGAAAACTATCATAAAATTATAAAACATTTATTTACAAAATGAAGAATAAGGGGCTGGGGACATGGTTCAGTAGAATAAGAGCTTGCCTGGCAAGTGCAAGGGTCTTCCACTTTCACAAAAAAAAAAAAAAAAAAAAACAACAACAACAAAATGAAGAACTGAAAAAATGGGAAAATATTCAATGTTTGTGGGTTAAGGATAGATATTGTTCACATGTCCATATTACATGAGGCATTCTACCATATAAATGAAATTTCTATAAAACATTTCAAATATCTAAAGTAATAAATATTTGGTCACTTGACTTCAAAATATATTAGACCATCAAAAAAAGGAGTATTTTTCTTTCAGTTTGGATAATTGTATTATCAATTTCTGCTGGTGTTTTAAAAGGAGTAGTTAATGCTTAAATTTCTTTTTACTTTGATTTTTTTCCTCCTCTTTTGAATTTCTTGTAACTTCTTTATTATTGTTTTCTTTTGCTTTGTTTTTAAAAAAATGAATCTTGCATGTTTACGTCTGGCAATCTGAACAACTAACTTGAAGATAATATCATGTAATTCAGCAACCATTGTTGAATTCCTATTACTTTACATACTGAAATCATGTATCATTTCTAACACTGTGTTTTTCCACCACTATTTTGAATTCTTTAAAAATATAAATAAATGAATAAATAAACAAAATATATTAGAAACTTGTAACAGTCAAATCATCATACACACACACACACACACACACACACTCACTCACACAAAATCAGATGCACAGAGCAAAGAAAGGAAAATACATAATTTAGAAATCAACCCTAATATGTCATCTCCAACCACTTTGTCTTCAGCCAGGTGATTAAAAATATATATTAGAAAAATGTGTATTTTCAGTGAATAATACTGAGACAGTTCCTTATTCCGTTTGCAGAAGAAAGTGGCGTATTCCACTTGCACTAAACTAGCAGATCAAAGGTACTAAAATAGAACAAGTATTCAGAAAATGAGAATGGGTTGAATTGTTGAAGGCCTGGGTGTAGGCAAACACTTTATGAACAATGCCCCAATTGTACAGGAAATATTATGAAGAATCAACAACTGGAGTTTCTTATTTAAAAGATTTTCACAGTAAAAGAAATGACTAAATGATAGAAGAGCCAACTCACAAAGTGGGAACCATTTTTTGCCAGCTGGTCTTCACATAAAGGATTCATATCTAAACTATGTAAAGAAATAAAAAGAAAACCCAGCGGGCCAGAGAGCTCAGCATACTACAGCACCTGCTTGGGCAGAGCGCAGCAGCTGGGTTGGTCCCGCCCCCAGGGCGCGCAATTGAGACTGCGTGGTGGCGCGCGCCTGTAAGCCCAGCACTCGGTAGGCTGAAAACTGGAGTATCACTACAAGTCTGCTCTACATATTGAGACTATGTAAACCCGCAGACCTTGTACCGAATACATATTTGGACTTATTTGAATGCCTAATCCATAAATGAGCGTCTGAGATGAAAATACACTTGTCAGACGAAGTGCAAATGGAAAATAAATACATTTTTAAAAGTTCAACATCTCTGGTCATTTGATATGTATTAAAACAATGCTGACATTCCAACTCAATCTAGGTAGACCCTATTCATAAGTAAATCTATTTGCAGCTCTAATTCTTGAATCTTAATCTTCAGATCAAGAGCGTGAGAACAGGGTTGGGTCATAACCCAGCTTCGGCCACCCCTGCCGGCCAACATACCTGCATTTTCAGTGTCTTTCTTCCTGCTGAGACAGCAGGAAGGCGTCTGGTTCATTGCCCTCTGTTCTGTAGTGTTTTGTGTTTAATAATGTACAGTGTGCATTCAGAAATGTATTCCTTGAGCTTTAAGAACATTCTTAGTTCCTCATATGAAAAATTAGCTTTGTCTGATATGTTTCTTCCTCTCCTACCTAATTTTGAAGTTGTATTTAGGAATTATATTTGATGAACTTTTTCAGAGAAGGTACATACCTGTAGAGAACTTAACATTTTGCACAGAATATATCCAATATATTTGGAGAAAACAAAGTACAGGCATGAGTTATTAGGAATAGTACATGAAACTGTAGTTTCTCTTAAAAAGTTATTTCAGAATAGAAATACTTTGGAGAAAAGAAGACAAGTATGCTGCTAGGAAAATGCTTGTCTAGGTCAAAGTACAGTTTAACTTAGAATTGGAAATTAAAAGTTATTAATAATATGTTGAATTATGTGATTAATGTGAGCAACAGTAGAGTACTAAAAGTTATTAGTTTAAGCAATTCCTAAGCATTAACAGAAGTGTTTCAGAGTAGACAGTGCTTTTAACAACCCCATGGATGTAAGAAATCTAGTGTCTCACATAATACAGAAAGGAGAGCGGAGGAACTGTGGCGGACATAGTGCGTTGCCACGTGGTGTACCTGAAAGTGTGAACTGTAAGTTTTAAATGAAACTCCATGACTGACTTTTTTGAGTCAAAGGAAGAAAAGAAGGAAGGAAGGAAGGAAGGAAGGAAGGAAGGAAGGAAGGAAGGAAGGAAGGAAGGAAGGAAGGAAGGAAGGAAGGAAGGAAGAAGCTGTAACAAATACTGGTGGATGTGGGGAAAAGGGGACCCTTCTTCACTGTTGGTGGGAGTGCAGACTGATGAAACCACTATGGAAATCAGAGTTGAGATTCCACAAAGGTCAAAATAAGAGGTTCCACTCAACCCAGATACTCCCCTTGTTGGTATTTTCCATCACGCCACAACAGTGTATGCACATGTGTGTTTATGGAGCACAGTTTGTAAGTACAGAATAACGAAGTTATGCTTCTTTCTCACCTGTTAAAGAAAACCAGTGCAAATGTGTCAAAGATGTGTACATAGGATCTGCAACTACACTATAAAAAGAAAACAGAGAACTCGCTTCAGGACCCTGATATTTGAAAAATAGTTTTAAACATGATCTGAAATGCAGAGGAATCACAAACCTAGGCACATGAGACTATATCAAACTAAAAGCTCCTATACAAGGAAAAAAAGCAATGTAGAAGGGGGAAAATCTTGGTAAACTCTACTTCTGACAAGGAGTTGATTAAAAAGTATGTAGAGAGAACACCAAGAACTCAGCAGCAAAACACAAAATAACCTAGTCAGAACTTGAACAATAGAAGGCCTGGGAGATGGCTCAGTAGTATAAGCACTTCCCTAGAAAGCACAAGGGCCTGAGTTCAATCCCCAGTTCTGAAAAAAAAAAAAAAAAAAAAAAAGAAGCAAATAGACATTTCTTCTATAAAATATTATATATATATATATATATATATGAAAAATTGCTCAGATCACCAACTAGAGAACTGAAAATAAAAGTCACAGTGAGAAATCATATCATTCCAATAAATAAAAGTAGTTATTTTAAAAAAGACAAATGATAGAAAGCACTGGAGAAGATGTGTGGTGAACTTTGTGAACTGCTACTGGAAATGCCAATTATTAAAACTATTAAGAAAACAATATGCAGTTCCTTTCAAAAATTAAAAGTAGAGCAACTCTATAACCCAGAAATTCCATCCTCGAATATATAACCAAAGGGAATGAAATCATTCCGTGAATCATCTGCACTCTGGCTTTTATTGCAGCATTATTTGTAATAGCCAAGCAGTGGAGATAGCTTAAGCGTCCCTCAGCTGACGAATGGATAGAGAATATATATTTTATATACACAATAAAATATGATTCAACCATAAAAACTAAATGAAATCCTGCCACTGGACAGCATAGAGCCTAGTGGATTGCATTATGATAAATGAAGTGTTAACTCAGTCACAGAAATGCAAGTACTGCATGATCTTGCTCATAGTTAAAATCTTAAAAAATTGATCTCACGTTAGTTCAGAAAAAATGGTGGGTACCAGAGGTTAGGGAGATCAGGGGAGGGCAGGATTGGGACAGGTCAACCAACAGGCGACAAGTTTATAATTGGGCAGAAATAAGAAATTATGCCATCCTACTGCATAGCAGTGGTGGCTGTTGTAACAATTATGCATTGTATATTTCAAAAAAGCAGAAGAAATCATTTGGAATGTTGCCCCAATAAAAATGATAAACATTTAGGAAAATAAAAGTGTTTCAACATAATTTAAATAATGCACAATGTGTGTCAAAACATCACATAAAAAGCCATAAATATAGACAACTCTTGTTTTTACAGGTGAAAATATATTCAATTTTATTTAACTTAAGTATATAAAATACATACAACATATAATATGAACACATATTTATATATATAAATGGATGTAATTTAAATTTTTAAAATTCGATCCCACATGTACAAAAGCTTGTATAGACTTTTCTGTATCCCTCATAATAATGTCAGGTATATTTTGTATGAAATGAGAGCATGAAATATAACCAAACCTTAAGCAACCTACTCATTTCATATGGCAGATTTGCATCATTTGTTACCAAATACAATAATCTAATACATTACATTGATATTTTAATGAATATTATATTTGTTTCTCCTATAAATAGGTATAAGTGGTAATTATATCATAGTGAGAATCTTGTACAGCCAAGTAGCTCATTCATTTTAAGATATCATTATTAAATCATATTTAGAAAAGGCAATTGTATAATTCTATTTTCACACAAAGAAATCTTTAGATCTGGTGCTGGGGAGATAGCTTGGCAGTTTAAGGCCTGCATGGCAAGTGCGAGGACTCAGGTTCAACTCTTGTTACAGCATGCCACACCAGGCTAGCCACTGAAACTGGGCGTGATGGCATTCGTGTGTAGTCCCAGTGCTGGGAAGGCTGAGACAGGAGGATCACTAGGACTCCGAGTTCTGTAGTGAGACCCTGAATCAAATAAACAAGTAAAGAGTAAAAAAAGGCTTAGATCCAAGTTAAGGTGCTTTTTCCCTTCTAAATTGATTTCTGCTGAAAATTTTTTAGTGTTAATTGAGCTAATTTAGAACCAGTATTCACATCTTCAATATCTAATCTCAGATTAATAGCTTCAGTATAATTTAGTCCAGCTAATCATGAGACATATAAATCAAATTGGAAATATTTTGATTAGACATTACCATTATTGTTTAAGGACATTTGACTATGTGAGTCTCCAACTTATATGTGGAGACTTTTGTGCATATATCTTAATACATACATCGTGTATGTGCATATGTATTAAGGATATAAAAGCTATCAAAATAGGATGATTTTATAGAATGTTAAGGAGGAAAATGTGGTAGCACAAAATCAAATTAGAATGCGATACGAATAAAACTATGATAGGAACACGTATAATGCAGATACCAAAAAGGAACTGCTCCACTATACGTTTCAGTCTCAGAATTAAAGGACCTATAAAGCTGACTCCTAATTCTTGGTAGGTTTGGATTTCTTAACCCATAAGGAAAACTCTTCTAAGTCAAAATTTCAATTAGTATTCAAATATATCTATTACCAGTAAATCTATCAATGGCTTATATACTTTTTAAAAAAATACTTTCATGTATTAGTTCAACCTGACTGAACATAGAAAAATTTTGCTCATGGCCTTTGTCGCCTATAAACAATATTCTGTATCTTGTCATTGTTTCTTCTCTCTGCCTTTGTCCTTTTCTGAGTGAGATTTCCTCTGTGATTATTTATCAGACTGCCTACTTCCCTAGCGACTCTTGCCTGAATTATTCTGAGTGCTCTTTATTCAATCATATTAAAAATCCACCAATGGGGTAAAAATCCATTAAAATTTTGGATGTTGTATCATCACTTCATTCCTTTCAGTTGTTACTTGAACACTTGGAAAGGAAGGTATAAATATTCAGAAAATAAAGAGAGCACTGAAGCTCCAAGGTGCAATTGTGGTACCTCCTATGAAACACCAAGCATACATTTACCATTTAAAATTCCATGAATGCCTTTGGTTCTATATCTCACAGCATAATTTTGCTCACAGTGTCTAGGGACAAATACAAATATGGGAAGTTAAGAGTGATGTAGACTTCAAAAGCGTGATAATTTGGGGGAACTAATGTACCTTTACCCAATCCCTTGATGACCTCTTCATTCACTCTGCCCTTTCTGTCCCTCTATGCTGGCTTACTCTGGAAGCATCTTTTACACTGGCATGCATTTTTGTGTCACACACATGTCTCTGAGATCTTGTGGTTCTAATTCGGGGCTTCCCTGCAGCTGTTCCCCGGCAGCAAAATAGATGTACACTGAGCCAGCTGTCTTTGTAACTTTTGAAAAATGTAACTCAGATGTTAAATACAATTCTACAGATCCTGAAGGAAGCACTTATGTCAGACAGTTTTGGGAAGTGTACCCAAGGATGAAGAGGTTAAGAAAGTTATCATACCTTGTGAGTAATCTTACCAGACTGCCATACACTAAACAAATATCAGGAAACAATTAACAAATTTGCTAAGATTAAAATGAAAAAAATGTACAAAACAATAAAATTATAGCTTTAATAAACTTTTTGACATACTATTTTACCAATGGCATTGGGGACCATACACAGATATTAGAAGGAATAAAAAAAGGATACTGACCTTTGGCTTAATTGAAAGGAAGTACGAAGAAGATGTGTTCTATGAATCATACGCTTGTACAGATTTTCTCCTTCATTCCACACATCTTGAAAGAGTTCTATTTAGTCTAGAAAAGAGCAAGTCAGTGGGTTGGTCATAGAATTTGTTCACCTGCTATCCAATACATTTTCTTCAATTTCAGTGTTGCTTGCTTCCTAGACAATGTTTCATCAATTTTTTTTTATCATTCCTGCAACAGAAAATAAAGGCTGTGACTATGTGAAATTTGTGCAAATGAAAGTCATATCTTATGGTAGAGCTAGAGATGTGACCTCCTTTGACTTCAAGGTATGTCAGAGGCAGTTATAGAACCTGTAATTTGTCTAGCCCAGCCATCTGTGTCTTTCCTCTCTCTCTCTTTCTCTCTCTCTCTCTCTCTCTCTCTCTCTCTCTGTCCCTCTGTCTTTCTCTCATGTTTTTTTTATTTTCATCTTAGAAGGTAAAGGGATGGGTCGCTTATTTTGGAGGAAGTCAGCTACTGAGCAGTAAGAACATTCAGTTGTGTGTGTAATTCAATGTGTTGAGGAAATTAGGGCTTAAACCAATAGCTAAGAAGAATTTTCCTTTTCAGGAGAGTATGTATCAGAAATGGAAGCATCTCCCTCAGCTGAAGCCTTCAGAGGACTGCAGGCCTGGCCACTACATTCTATGTAATGTCCTAAGCAAGGCTAGGTCAAAACCACTGCCAGTTTTTTCCAAACTTCCTAAGCCATGGGAACTGTAAGAGACAAAACTTACTGTTTGCAGGTAGTACGTTTTGGAGTCATTTGCTACACAGCCTTGGATAACTAATAATAATATCTATATCTACTTCTTTGTCCATACCACTGTCTCTATTTCTGTCTAGGCCTCTTTGTATTGCTGTGTTTCTGGTAAATTAACACCAAGCAAACATCATTAACTGACTGAATATGTTCAATTTCTATTTAAATCCTATCGAATGCATTATTCTTTAATAAAGATTATTTGAACCTCGCTTAGAAAAAATAAACTAAAACTTAGCCATCATAGAATACTCATCCTTTAGCACTAGCACCATTCTTTGATGTTAATTTTCACAAGGCTTTAATGAAATACAAATTACAGACTGTAACCTAATATATGAGGTAGGATATCATGCTATTGCTAGACTGTCTTTTAGAAATGTTTTATTGGAAATCTGTATGTATTTGCTAACTAAATACAACTTGAAGTTTAACTAACACTAACAGATTCTGATGAATGCCATTCATAACTAAAGGCCTCAGACTATTCTAAAACATTGAGAGTTGCTTTACACAATAGATTTGTTTAAAAAGGACTAAGAGTTAGGATACTATGATTACAAACACAGATCTTGAGTTACTGGAAGAGTTTCAACAAACTCCAACCCTCTTCTTAGTTTATGATCCTCATTTTCCATCAATGCAGCAATTAATACACAGAATCAGCACATCAGACAATTTAATTGGTTCTAAACTTACAGTTAAGGGTGCAAACTCAAGAGCAACAGTTAGCTTGCTCATATTTACTGTATATTAATCAGTATACTTGAATTCAGACAATAAAAGTTCAATTCAAAGTAGCTTAAAGAAAAAATTAAATGCATTCTCATATCTGTTTTCAAGAATGGATTCAGAAGTTCAAAGGATATTCAAAAGGGTGCATCTAACATTCTAATTGAAACACTACTGTGGACATACTGATTTAAAAATCCAACGTTTTTCATGCTCATTTTCAAAGAGTAACCCGTGTAATATCTGTACACATTACAGTTTCAGATATACACATAAACACCACTAAAATAGTAAATTTATTATAATAATTAGGCTTTTCTTCCAATGCTAAGCATCATACCATATGCTTTATGATTGCTAATCAAGTACTCTACATTTCTGCTACATCCCTACTCATTATCAGCATTGTTATATTTATGTATCCTCGGGATACAGGAATAATTATATATAATCAATAAAATGATGGAAGTCTAGAAATGTTCATTACTTTTATGTTCCCATGAACCAAACTTATTGAAGTAGCAATTCACAATATAAAAATATTCTGTATCTTATGTATTTCTTGTGATAAGAACATTAGACACTAGGAAAAAGCATAACAAGCAAAAAAGAGCAACATTTATTCATTTTTCTTGCATATTAGGTATGCAAATCTTTGGTCACATGCTGCCAAATGTAATTACAGGAAAAAAAAAAAAAGGAAAATCAAAGCAAACGTTAATACCAATGAAACTCAACAAGTGAGGCATTCTAGCCAGCTTGAGAATAGTCAAGATTTGTGGATTTCTCCATTTAGCTTCTCATCTTTCTCAAGTATACTTTAGGATAATGGGCAATGGAACATCATAAATTTATCAAATTCCTCACTACTAATCACAGCTAAAAATCCAAACACACACACACACACATACACACACACACACACACACAGGGGCTATATTGACAGGT
Organism: Ctenomys sociabilis; assembly: GCA_004027165.1. NCBI lineage: Eukaryota > Metazoa > Chordata > Mammalia > Rodentia > Ctenomyidae > Ctenomys > Ctenomys sociabilis. The sequence continues at coordinate 38,810 of PVKA01002726.1, read as the reverse complement.
TATGCTTTATTTTCAACTCATGCAATAGATTCTCTCTCTGATGAAAATAATTTAGTAGTTTCACTAGAGAAACTCACCCTATACTTTTCCCCTTGACTTCCTATAGTATAGACCATGGGGTACTGCATTTTGATGGTCTATATACTTTGCCATAAAGCCATGCTTTTCCACATCTACTTGTTTCATCTCATTATGAAAAGTTATTTTTGTGATTCAAGTTGTCATTGATTTCCTTAAAGTAAATTGAACAGAAAAACTGAATCAAATATTTGAGATTCCATGGCATCCTATTTTGTTATTGTCTTGGAAAATCCTATTTTGAAAGAGTACCTGTAAATCTTTCAAGAATGATAATCCTACCATTCATAAAATTAATACTATTAGTGCATCATTGAATACATTAAGAATGCCATTTATTTATTTTAATTTTATTATTTTTTTGCACAAGGTCTCACTACACAGCTCGGAGTCCTGGTGATCTTTGTGTTTTCAGCCTCCCCAGCACTACGTTTGCATATGTGCTCCATGAGCCCTGACGTGCTCACTGGCTCAGCGTGCCAGGGGTGGGGCCTGTGCTATACGTGGTATGGAGGATCCAACCCTGGTCCTGCACTCGCCTAAGCAGGAGCTTAGTCTGCTGAGCTGTCTTGCCAGCCCTACGTTAAGAACTTCAAATAGAGTATTTCCTAAATGGCACCAAGCAACACATTTCACTCTTGACAATTTGTCTCTAACATCACCCGAATTTAGTCACTATTAGTTACTAAAAATTGAAGGGTTCTATTACTCAATGGTCAATGAGAAAAATAATGATTTAAGAAGCTGTCATATTTTTCTAGAGAAGGAAATTCATTGTTGTGAAAATCCTTGAACTGAAGATAAAAGTCACTTGTATTACTCTTTTGAGATTTTTAGTACCCCCCGAAAAACACACACTTTCCTTGTAATGTTGAAATTGGAGGACATCTGAGATTTAGCAAGGGTTTATTTGTAAATGTTTTCGTCATGTTTGAAAGATGAAAAGTGTCTGTTATTATCATCATACTGACCTCAAAAATTTTACTTGCTGAGTTGATGTAAATGACACTTCTCAAAAAAGTGGGATTGAGCCCAGCAGTTGAACTGCTTAGAACAAAGCTGACATTTTAACATTAAAGTTCAATGCATTGGAACATTGTTCCAGTCATAACAAACTGTCTAAATTACAAAGTCCTGGAAAGCTGTACTAGCTATTAAGCTATATATCCCCCTATTTTCAGTCTGGAAAGCTTTTATTAATTCATAAAAGGATTTTCACAGCTGAGAGAAATTGTAAGCTGGCAGAACAAACAACAAAATCAGGTCCACTCATTTCCCAGCTGAGCAATTTGACCAGAATCATTAGCACTTGAATTGCTTTTGAGAAATTCAACCCATCGTTGATTATTATATGTGTGTGAGTACATACACATACACACACACTTGTATATATGTAGTGTTACTACAGACTCACTTCCCTGACTTTTCATTCAGTTCTATTTTATAGAATATTTTTAATTCAAAATGTTTCAAGCATAATTTATTATGCATTACTCAAACATTGTGATTTTTCTTTCTGGAAAAAAACAAATAGAGCCACAGTAATATTACTAGTCAAAGCAACAAGCTGCTCAAACTTTGTCCAAGAAATGTTTTCCCAGGCATTGTCTACTCATATGGCAATGAGTGAGATACTATTGCTTTTGCAGTTAGGCTACTATAGACAAGAACAAAAGGATAATAATAATAAAGTAATCTTCCCTATACCTATTGGTTCTTTCACTAAAATGAACTACTTTGTGTAATTTCCTGTACAATTTCACAGTGTGATATATATACATACATATATATATGATAATTTTATTTTGTGGTACATCATACCATTAATTTATTCTCTTTAATTGGCTTATAGTAATAAATTTTATAATTTATATTAGCTTTTTCAGTTTTTATTTCTAATTATTACCCTTTTCTGATACATGATTACACTCCTTATGAGAAGAGCTACATGTACAACAACTTAATTCTTTTTCTATCACCTCCTTCCACCTTTAGCTCTTAATCTCCTTCCCATATGAGAAGATCTATTTCCCTATTTATTATTTTTTATTCTGCTCTTTACTTGTTTTGTGGGTGAGTTTCCAAGTAAGATATTTAAACTTGAATGTCTGTTTTATGACACTTAACATTATGGTCTCCAAATGCATCTATTTTTCTGACAAATCACTGTCATTTGCCCTTCTTAATGCAGGCAGAATAGTACTCCTCTATGCATAAGCACTTTTCTTTTATCCATTCATCTGTTGGTGGACATATAGATCACTTCTAAAATGTATCGATTATGAGTCATGGTTATTTGTGTATCCCTCTATTATGATGAACTTAACTTTTGGGGAATGATAGCTAGAATGGAAATGCCTGGGTTAAGATTACTTTCTAGTTTTAGAATGTGGAGCAATATCCACACCCATTTTCACATTCATTGTACTAATTGTATTCCCACTAACAATGCACAAGGATTCCATTTTCCTCAGGGCTTCCCCGGCACTTGCTTAATTTCTGGATGATGGCCATTCTGTGTGCAGTGACATGAAATTTTAGTGTAGTTTTAACTTGTGTTTCTTTAATGGTCAGAGATAATGAACATTTTTCATGAATTTATTGGCCACTTGTTATTTCTCTGAGATGTTTTCTATTCATTTCACTTGCTATTCCTCCCCTCCTTTGGCAGTAGTAGGGATCGAACTCAGAACCTTACAATTGCCAAGCAGCTATTTATGCCACTGAGCTGTCTCCTTGGCTAGGACTATTTGGAAACCACAAACAAATTTTGGAAAAATCGATGTCTTAGTAATATTGAATCATCTGGTCCATGGTCACATTAAATAGCCTCAATTGTCTTTAATGTCCATATAAATGGCTCAGTAGTCAGAATTTTCCATGGAAATATGACCAATATGATGTGAAATTGTGCATGCAAGGGGCCAGAAAGATAGCTCAGTAGAATAAGCACTTTCCTGGCAAGCACAAGGGTCTGAGTTAAATTCCTGGTTCCATCAAAAAAAATTGTGCGTGGCAGTGTGAGTGTTTGTGCATGGCCATCTCATATGTCGTAGAGTGACTAGGAGGTTCTGTAGCTTATCTTTAGTATCGCTTACATGAATTTATGTTGCCAAACTCAGAAGTATACACCAGAATGCTATGTAATTATCATCTTAGTATCTAAATTTTAAATGAAAATTGCTACATTACTGTTATTGTTTCTTTGATAATTATTAAAATAATTTATAGAAAACTCCACAATTTTCAATTGCTTTTCGGCAGATCCAGGGGTTGAACTCAGGCCCCTGTGCTTGCCAGGCAAGCACTTATTCCACTGAGCCATCTCCCTGGCCCTCAATTTTCAATTTTGAGTATTGTTTATTTCTTCATAAATTATCTTGCTTCCATATGGAATCATTAACCTTCTATTGAAAGATCCCATCAAATCTATAGTAGTATGACACTGTTGATAAATTTTCTCAATGTTTTTTTGAAACATTTACATAACATTTTGTTTGTGTAACATTTTTTTTTATTTTTACTGCATTTAGAATAATTATTAACTAAGCTTCATTAATTATATTACTGATATAATTTTATTATCTTCAGGCTTCAATAATTCTAATGGAAAAATATACCACTAAACTCAGTGCTATCCTTTTGAAATGAATATACTTTTTTCTCCCATTCTTAAATGCAATAGATTTAACATTTTCCTATACTTATAACATATTTATAATATTAATACCAAAATCCTTTTCTGACTATTTAATCATATGAATCTGGTAGTTCTATTGGGTTTTTTCCCCCTTCTACATATTTTCTAACTTTGAGTTGTATAGTCTTGCTTTGTAAACTTGCTCAATTTTTTCTGTAGTCCAGATACAATTTCCAAATTGTGTTTAATGTGCATTTGCCCAAGACAGCACATCTGTTTCTTTCACAGGCAGGTAGAGGGGAGGTAAATCACTTTAGCCCAGTGAGGAATTAAGCACAGTTCAGAATGGGTTGTAGCTCCCATTCATTTCCTTCCTACTTTTGTTTTAAAATCTTTAAATTAAACCATGTGTCAGGCTTTACTACATACCCTTCCCTGTACCAGGACTTTGAATTTCAAGCACTACTCGACTGTATGGCATTTCTTTCCCTGTTGCTCACCAAGCCCCTAGCTGCCCCAGTACTGGAAGCTTACTTTGTCCTCTCCAGGTTGCAAATCAACACACCAGCAATGCAGCAATCAGAAACTTCCCAGGATTATATCTTCATCTCTTGGGAGTCCTTCTGTTCATGGCCAGGATTATTCTTAGCCCAAGCCTAGATCTACAAATGCCCTTGTATAAAAATTCTAATCAACTACAAGAGATTCTTTTTGTTTAATTTTTTAATTAATATAATTTTGTAGTAACGATTTTTGTATGGCTTGAAAAATGGAAATTAAATCTGAGTCTTTCTGTGGACAAGCCACAACTTCTGCTTGGTGTTTTCTAAGAAATGTTTATAGTTATCCATATGTATCTCTTGTAAAATTCAGGGATCTGAGAGTCATTCTCAAGAATATGATTATGAAATTAGTAAGTTTTCTGACTCCATACATTTATAAGAGAACAGAATCCTATCATTTACAACTTCCAACTGACCAACCAGCTATAATGATCTCAAATTTCAATCTCATTTATATCAACCTTTTTGTACATTCTGCATCTCTTATGCTGCTGATTCTCTTACTGTCCCCTTGCCCAAGACTACCCAAATCAGAGTGAAACTAAGCTTTAATTTACTCTGCTAAACGTTTTTAATTAATGTCTTCATTTCTCTAAATGTTGTGTGTGATATTTTACACAATACACTATCCTGTATGATGCTTTAACAGTTCATGAACAAACATATATTTGCACGGGAAGCACTTGAAAGAATCAACAACTGGGATCAACTCTTCTTAAGGAGCTTCTGCATATCAAAAGAAATTGTCAACAGAGTGAAAAGACAACCCACAATGTTGAAAAAATCCTAACTAATAAGCAATCAGACAGAGGACTACTGTCTAGGATATATAAAGAACTAAGATATAACAGGGCCCTCAAATTTGAGCTAGAGATGTTGCTGAACTTAATGACTGACAAAAAAGAGGAATCTTAGGTTTTGCTAAGATTATTTTAATTAGCATTACAATGTCTGACCTACAGACATTATAATTAAGAGCAAAGGATGGGCGAGGACCTGGGATGACAGAAAAAGGAAAGGGAAAATAAAAGTATCAAGATATTTATATGTGTATATACATGTAGTACATGTTGTATGCGTATGTACAACAAGACCTTTATATATTTCCCAAGATGAAGGTATTTATCATGAATCACAAACAAATGCTAATAGAATTTAAGATGAAATTATAAGACTAAAATAGTAAAATCTTGAAAGGTACAATGGCTTCAAACCAAGATTCATCACATTATCAAACCCAATAATTTCCCAAAGCTACTGAGAATCCTTCCACCTGACCAGATGGGGACAGAGACTTGAATATGTCTTCTATCTCATTGTTGATTATCCTTAGAAAAGGAGCTTTCTTCTTGTACATCAACGCCAAATATTTCATTCATATACCTGTCAGCAAATAAAACTTGCTTTGTAGTAAAAAGATGGTCCTACGTAGCTCCTGCATAATAATCAGATTAAGAAGTTTGTGCATTGGATACTTAAGTGTGTTCCTGTGAATATTTTAGAGATGTGGATGTAATTAAAGAAGATATCAGAGCATCTAGCCTTAAAATTAAACATTAACAGACTAAGACTGAGGAATAATATTCATAAAATGCCAAACTTTCTCAGTGCAATTGCTTATTCTTTAAATATCACAAAAATAACAATTCAGGGTTTCCCCACGCTGCCAGAGAGAGTGTCAGAGAGCAGAACTCAGGCACCTGCATGAGAGAGACTCTCTACTGCGCCCCCAGCGAGCCCTGAAACTGCCTACAGCCCCGCCCCCAAGCTTACCGAGCCAGTGTGAACTTCTGAGACTCACTCTGCCCCTATCCACCCAACCGGCCCAGTGAGTGTGTGGTAGAACTTCCGGCTTCCCTGCACACCTCTGGCAGTGAGCGCCCTACAGAGCCCCTGCCACCAAGCCTGCCAAGCAAGTGAGAAATTTTGTGGCTCTTCCAACCCCAGATCCAGCCCAGCAGGGCTCAGTAAATGTGTGGGAGAGCTTCAGTGCTCCTTGGTGCCCCTGAGCCAGGGGCATAACAAAGAGGAGCAAATGTGAGGCTGCAGAAGGGCTGCAGCCAAAAGGAACTGAACACAACAGCTAGAACAGGCCAGGCACAACTGGATAAACTCACACTTAATAGCTCAGCACCTGAGTCTCATTATGTGCTAAGGTTATAACTGCACCAAAGCTCTATACCAAAGGTCAGAGTTCAGTGCTATACAAAATGACAAAGACAAGGAGCAAAATGCAATCTCCCGCCTCGAGTCCACCGATAAGTGCAGAGGACACTAGCTCAGCTGAAATGAATGAATTATCAGAGTCAGAAGCAAAGAAACAACAGCAGAAAGGTATAGAGGAACAGCCAGAATTAATGCCTGAAATTAAAAAAAAGAAATTTTTGAATACAAAGGGTCTGAAGTAATGAATCAAATCCAGAAACCTAGAGGGAAACACAATGCCCAACCAGAACAGTTCAGAGAACACTAGTTGAGCTAAAACGTATGAATTAACAGCACTGCATGCAAAGAAACAAGAGCAGAAAGGTAAAGAGGAACTCAGAACAGAAATAATATCTGAAATAAAATAGAAATCTTTGAAATCATAGGATCTGAAGTAGAGAATCAAATATAGAAATATATGGAGGAAACAAAATTTGGAAAAAACTCTGCAGTAAAAGAATTGATAGCTACCTCTAAAGAAAACATTGATTAAAAAAAAAAGTAGAGGAGGTTAGAAATATGACAGATTCCTTGAATGAATAATACAGGAAATAAAATAGATCACATGAAGCAGAGTCAAAGAGATACAGAAGAATTTAAATTCTAAATCATGAGTCTACAAAACCGTTCAAGTGAAAGTAAAGACAGAGTTTCAGATCTTGAAGACGCTGGTGCAGCTAGTGAAAAGGTGATAAAGGATCTCTTAAAAACAATGAGAATGCAGGAAAAACTAATCCATCACCTGCAAGATGATACCAAGATGAGCAATGTGAGATTAATAGGCGTCAATGAGAAAGAAGGAGTCAATACAAATGATATAAAAAGAATATGGGCAGAAGTAATAGCAGAAAACTTCCCAAATATGAGGAAACAATCTAAAATTCACATAACTGAAGCATACAGAAAACCAAATAACTTCAAGCCAAGTAAAAACACACCAAGACATATAATAGTCAAGATCCCAGAAAGCCAACACAAAAATAATATACTGAAAGCTGCTAGAGAGAAGAAGCAGATCACATTCAAAGGAAAACAAATCAGAATTACAGCCAACATCGCTACACAAACCATGAAGGCAAGGAGAGCATGGAGCAGAGTTCTTCAAGTCCTCTGTGAAAACAAATTATGGCCCAGATTACGATATCCTGCAAAACTCTCTTTCAAGTTTGATGGAGAAGTAAAATACTTCCATGACAAAGAACAACTAGAGAATTTCATGATGACAAAGCCATGCCAACACAGGCTACTGAAAGATGTTCTAGAGAGGGACCTCAATGATCAGAACTCCACCAATGAGAACAGAAGGAACCCACTAAATACAACATAGGACAGAAAGGAGTAAACAACAGCAGGTAAATAACATGACAATCATAAGTCAACACATTTCACTTATAACCATCAATATAAATGGACTCAATTTTCCAATTAAGAGAAATAGACTGGAACAGTAGATTAGGAAACAAAACCCAACAATATGCTATATACAAGAAACACACTTAACTCAAAAAAGACATTCATAGGCTTAAAATCAAAGGATGGAAAACAATACTACATGCCCCAGAATGTTAGAAAAAGCAGGGGTAGCAATTCTGTTCGCAGACAGTCTCAACTTCAAACCAAGAAGGATGAAATGAAATAAAGAAGGCCACTACATACTGCTTAAGGGAAAAATTCAAGAGGAAGAGGCAACGCTCATAAATATCTCTGCACCAAACATAGGAGCACCCAACTATATAAGAGGAATCTTAATGGACATGAAAAATATAATGTCTAAGACCACAATCTTTTTTTATTTTTTGGGGGGGGGTAAGACCATAATCTTAACAGGAGACCTTAACAACCGTTATCTCAAAAAAGATAGGTCAACCAGACAAAAATTTAGCAAAGTAGCACTCTGAACCACAGCTTGAAACAAATGGACCTGGTGGACATATAGAATATGTCTACACAGCTGAATACACATTGTTTTTGCAGCTTCACACAAGTCGTTTTCCAAAATAGACCACTTACTAGTCCATAGGTCATGCTTAAGTATATGCAAGAAAACAAAAATTATCTCATGCATATTAACAAACCACAGTGCAATGAAACTGGTGATAAACGACAAAAGAAACCAGAAACCCCACTAAAGTCATGGAAATTAAACAACACCCTACTCATTAATCAATGGGTCACAGATGAAATTAAACAAGAAATTCAACAATATCTACAATTTAATGAAAATTCAAGCACAACTTACTGGAATCTATGGGATGTGATGAAAGCAGTTCTCAGAGGGAAAAATCATAGCTATGAACTCACACATTAGGACAATAGAACAGGAAATAGGAAACACCCTAATGTTGCACCTCTGTCATCTAGAAAAGGAAGAGCAAACCAAACCCAGAGCCCAGAGAATGGAAGAAATCATAAAGATTAGAACACAAACTAATTCAATTGAGATGAAGAAAACAGTTCAAATAATCAGTGAATCAAAAAGTTGGTTCTTTGAAAGACTAAATAAAATTGATAAGCCCCTAGCTAACCTCATTAAAAAGAGGAAAGAAAAAATTCAATACAAGGAATAAGGAATGAAAATGGTGAAATAACCACAGACCCGGTGGAAATTCAAAAGATTATCAACTGCTACTTCAGTAATCTACAGTGTGCCTAAGGAGAGTCACATGGAGAGAAAACTTTCTCTCAGGCTTTCACAGAAAGTGAACTGGTCAGGCAATGCTGGGGAGTCATCCACATGGCTGACACTGACAAAGGATCTACAAAGTGAGATGCAGGGTTACAGGATAATCCTTGAAGGGACTTGACTGACCTCATCAGATACAAAGTTACATTTTTTGTTATATAGGTCTTGCTTTGTCTCGGTCTTAACCATCCAGCAGAGAAATATGAAAATGAAGTATATAAAATAAAGCCATAATAATAAGCTGAGCTGTAAATGGCCCTAGTCAACAACTGCTTCAGATAACCCACTACTATTGTGAACTGCTGGACCATGTTGGATTATTCTGCTGAATTCAAGCACCTATAATAATTGAATGACAATAGAATACCCATCTCTTACAGGACTAAAAAGAAGGGGGAGATACAAAGGAAGGACTATTCTGTGTCTGTATAAACAATTCAGTTAGGATAAATATGCAGTACTTTCATGTAATTCTATGAGAAGAAAGATTTGTACTAATAGTGTTTGGACATGATACCCTGTCTGTTTCTTGTACTATGGATAACCACTAGGAAGATAACAATGTAAAAAGTATTAATTATTGAAACTCTACTATAATTCAGCTTACATATACAGCTGCATTCTCTTAATTCATTGAATAGAGGCATCTGCTCTAATAGTGTTTGTAAATAGAATATCTATATGCACCTTGTCCAACAAAAAACCACTATGAAAACAATATGCAATCTATTGATTATTGAATCTGTTCTACCAATTTGATTTGAAACTGTCTCAGTGCTGTTTGTTCTTCAATAAAATTATGGAAAATTAAAAAATAACAGTTCAGAAATATTCACTCTATGATGTTGCAAACACTTGTAAACCATTTGAGTGGCTGGATTCTGAGAGGTAGTTATGAAAAGCAGTACAAGATTTCATATACCCTATTCATTACTGATTTATGTCTCACTTCCTTTTTTTTTCTCTTTCTTTAATTGCCTACCTTCTCCAAAACATTTATTTAGCATGTTCTATCTGTATAAAAGAAAAACAAAATCGAGAGTCCATGGTACAAAATGAGATCTCCAAATTAAGAGAAAGGCATCCTTTAGAGTACATTTAGTAAACAATAATCCTAATAAATAGCCATTGTGTTAGCTTCCTGTCTTGGTAATAAAATAACCACATAGCAAGAAAATAAGTGCTCAGTGCAGAAAAGGTTTACTTTGGCTCACAGTTTCAGAGGTTTGAGTCCAAGATAACCTGGTTCCATTTCCTTTAGTTTTGTGGAAAGACCAAAACTTCACAGTGCATAACAATGACAGAGGAAGTTGTTCACCCAGCAACAGCCAGGAAGCAGAGAGAAAGGAGAAAGTACTAGAAACAAGGCATGTCTTCGCAGGGCACAGACTCCAGGGACCTACTTGCTTTACCACATCCTTCCAACGGTTCATTTATCTAGGAACCTATCAAGGAATTAATTTATTGCTGAGATTGAAGATCCCAGGATCCCCAATGCTTCACCTCTGAACATTGCTGTCTTTGATACTTGAGCCTCTGGAGTATCTTTCCTATTTGAACCACAAAGCCAGTGGTCAGTTTCAGCTGTTCCAGTTAATGGATTAGAAACTGTAGTTTCAAATGTTTCCCTCATTGACTCATAAAATATCACTTTCTATTTACATGTCTCCTCTTTTTTCTTCCCTAGAATTGCCATTCTCCTTTTCCTTCTTTTAAAATTGACCTTTGAATATCACTGTTCAAAACTGAAGGAAAACACAAAGTGAGCCAAGTATCTTTCTTTCCTGAAAAACTATTCTAGTTCATGTTATCAATGAATATATTTAAATAAAGGAATTATTTGCAGGGGATATGGAAACAAATTAGGGAATTAGTTAAAATCACATCAAGGGCGGAAAACTCTGACATGATTTTTCATTTCAGACCAGATAATACCCTTCAGTCCTTTTATTTCTTCACATTTTCATATGAATAAAATGTAACATTTACCCCTTACGCTATTCAACACTACTATGGAATCTTACTAAATTTTACTTTAATCTTAATATCAATAGTCCTTAACTATTTTATCTTTGGTCATTATCTAACTTATATAATGTGGTATACAAAAATGGTTGTCACGGCTTTCTTGTAGATGCCCTCAATTTGCCCTCTCATTGTTGCTAGAGCTGCATAAGTTCCAGGAATTTTTCTACGTGTCCTATGGAGTTTTTCACCAAAATGCACATTTCAAGTAAGCATAATATTTTGTTTACTATCATATATTATATTTCCTCAGATATGAGTTAACAAAAAGTACAACCTATAGAAAATTAAAAATTAATTTGAACATCAGTAAAATTTATATTCATCAAAAGGCACCACTAATGTCTTAGTTACTTTTCTCTCATTGCTGAGACAAATACTGGACACCCAGAATTAGGGAAGCAAAGGTTTATTTAGCTCACAGTTAGTGGAGGTTTCAGTTAATACTTAACTGGCTCCAAGGTAGAGCAGTGCATGGCAGGCAACCTTTCATGGCAGTGGAAAACAGAAAAGAGCAAACAGACAGGCAGCAGCTATGCCAACTAGCTAGCCACATTTCCCTTCCTAGATTTGTATGCAGATTATCTTTCCCAGGGTGAATGTAGCACTCACATCCATATTCCCAGCATTGGATCATGAATCAATAACAAAATCAAGAAGCAATGCCAGTATCTACATGAAGTTTAGGTGCAGAGGGGGTCACCCAGACACAAACCATAACAATTAAGAAAATAAATTTGCAAGCAAAGGCAAGACACAGCTATTTGTAATCCACATTTTTAAAGGGATAAACAAATGAGTGATATCAATAATAAAAATCAGTTAAAATTGACAAAATCCTTAAACAGATGTTTCATAAATAAAAGACATAATCAACAGGCACATGACATGCGTTACACATTATTTGTTGTTAGGGAACCATAAAAAATAATCAAAGTTCTAGATCAAGTGAAGCTGATACTACAGTAACATTTAAATAATAGTTAACAGAATCAATCAAAATGGAGAGATGGTAATTGATGTGAAGAGATGCTAAGAATGTTTCAATCCTAATGCTATGGAGTACACAGGTGTATTCAGAGTTGAAGCTACAGGCATAAGCCATGCACATTTCAATGAATAGCTGCATTGCATACAAATGTATCATAGTTTACAAAGCACATAAGTAAATAATTATGGAACAAAAGAATATATTATTTTAAGTGTAATCTACAAAGATGTTTACATTAGAATTTCATTTGATGACAGATATTTATCGATGTGTGCTATTCTGAAGTGATGTTAAGAATAATCTGACAGTATCTATTATCTCCACTAAAAGATCACACATTTTGAACGAATGGCATGTGTAATATATTCCAAGTCACACAATTCTTAAAGCAAAAGACTCAGGACTTAAACTAAGGTTAGCGTATCTTCACCCCAGGATTTTGCTTTATGCTGTACTACTTTTGCACATCAAATTTTCCACGCTGATTTATTCTGCATAGAATATTCATTTTAATGATAACCAAGATTGGTATAACTTTTGAGTGACAAACAAAGTTAAAGTGGCTAATAAAATATTTTAATAATGCGGGATTGCAGGAGTGAATTAATTCAGCATTAGAAAATTAAATTTACCACAGAAATTCAACTTGGTTTCAAAAAGTCAGGTAAACTACTGGCTACATAAAATACCTTATAAAAATGAAAAATTAAGTAGCAGTATATAAACCATAATGAAAGAGTATACCTTTTATAAAGGTAGAAATTATTTATATGCACTAGACAATGTGTAAAATGATAATACTAAGAATCATGTAAAGCACTGTCATTATTGTTTATGAGAAATTTTCAGAATTTGAAGGGTGCGCCTAATAACCTCAATGAATATTAACCTGTCATGAACATGAGCTAGAATAATAACAATGTTCAAAGTGGAGAAGGGAGATTTAGCAGTGGAGGGGAGAATGTGGATCGGAAATTGAAGGGGATTCATGCCTAAAATAAATGCAAACTTTGTACATCTCAAACCTATCCTGTCTTTGTTTGGATTTTTTGCAAAGTAAACAATATAATATAGGATATGTTTTATAACATTAGTTCATAAGGAATCACCCAAGAGTAATATACAAGTGCAGGAAGTCTACCCACACACTGAATACTAAAGACTCCAGATGACGGTCTAGATCCTGATATTCTGTATGATTCCAGATGAAAACCTAGAACTCATAATAGTATCTCCTACAAGTTGAACTGGAGGCCTAGAACCCACAGCAAAGTTTCATGCTGGCTGGCTTCACGGATCTGTGATGGAAAGGCCCAAAGTTCAGACAGGGAAGCTATAAAGTCTATGCCAGCAGTTTGAGGGATCTGAATGGAAGCTAGACAGCAGCAGTCAGCGTGGGGTCAGCATGCCATGTGGTACTGGGGATCGAACCTGGTCCTTGTCCAGGCATACATTTAGATTTCTGAACTATCTCTATGGCCGTGGAATATTTTAATGTATCTCAATTATTAGTTCTTTATGACATATTGCTTTATTAATATTTTCTTGCTTGTGATTTGTTTTTGGAAGAAATGGTGATTTTTCTAGAGAAAAAGGTCTAAGTTTAAAGTTCTTCTAATTAATCTTGTTTTTCCTTTTGAAATGGGGTCTTGCTATGTAGTACAGGCTGGCCCTGAGCTCTCTATGTAGCCCAGGCTGTCCTTCAACTCCCAGAAATCCTCTTGTCTGAACAGCCTAAATGCTTGGATTTCAGGCCTGAGCCTCCCTGTCAGGCTTAATTAATTTTTATTATGTATTTTTAGTTTTAAAAAATCTTTTCTTAAATAAATTCATGACGTATACTTAGCAGTTAAAGGTTTTAAATTTAGGTCTATGATACATTTCAAATTGGTTTTATAGATTATTAAAGTACATGATAGTTTTATTTTAGGTGCAACTATCCAATATTTGAGCATTATAGGCTACAAATATATATAATTTTTTTCCTAGTAAATATGTACTATAATTTAGACCTTAACTGTTTCTACAAATACTCTCAGTCAGAGGTAGAGCTTTTGGAAGATGATGCGATTATTAGGCTACTATATTCATTGGTGGACTACCATTTTGATAAGCTTATAGCTGAACATACAGCTTAGTGGAAAGATGTAGGTCAATGAAGATAAGACCTAGGAAGATGCACTTACACTGAGTTGAGCAGTGTTTCCCCACCATACACCCTCACCTGGACATTTATTTCTCAGAGCCAAGTGACCATGTACTGAACCCTTTCAAATCATGAGCCAGGGCTGGCCAAATAGCTCAGCAGATTAAAGCACCTGCAAGCAGAGGCAGGGGCCTGAGGTTTGATCCCCAGTCTTGTTGTGCTGGCCTCACCCCCGGGACACTCTGAGATGGTAGTCAAGACTGGGCATGGTGGCACGTGCCTGTAGTCCCAGCTCTTTTAGAGGCTGTAGACATGTGGATCACTACAAGTAGGATCTAGTAGTGAGACCCTGACCACCCTGTAGACTCTTCCCTAAAATAAAATAAAAATAAAAACATGAGCCAAAATAAATCTTCCTTTAAATTTTTTTTCTGTATTTAGGACAGGATCTACAGGGTCTCACTACACATATCAGACTTGTAGTGATTCTGCTGTTTTCAGCCTCCCAAGTTCTGGGATTATAGGCATGCACCACCACACCCGGTCTCAATCACTGCCTCAGTGCACCCTGCTGGCAAGATTGACACAGCCCCAGGATCAAACCCTGGTTAATGTGCTCTGCCTAAGCAGGTGCTTTCATCCACTGAGTTATCAGACCACCACTTCTTTTAAATTATTTATGTCAGTTATTTCTTTCAGCAGGAGGGAGGCTTACCAGTACAATGTGTCACAATTAACCTTAAGCTACTGGCTGTATTTACCTTCTGCTTTGTATTTCATCTACAGCATGTCTTTCCATTCAGTAACACCACATTACCTTGGTTAAGGTATCTTTATGTTAATTCTCAGTGGAATAGCTTTAAAAATACACATACTTTACATAGTTACTTATTTTTATCAGAGACTTCTCAAATTTCAGAATATACCTAAAGATTTTCAGAATTCTCTTCCTAATTATGTTACCTGCTCTTTATTTAGCCTAAAATTTAAAAAGTTATCATGTTAAATATCAGAAATCCTGTTCTGCAGTCATTGCATAGTATTTTATAATCCAATATCATATGCCATTATCATTATTAAATAAGACTTCCTTCTCTGATTTTGAATTATCTAATCTTGTGATTTAATTGATATCTAATCTGTATATTAAGTTATTTAAAAATCTGCTTTTCCAGTGGAATTTAAGTGAATTATGAGAAGGGAAGCATGCACTCAGAAAAGTTAATAAGATAACTGTGACTAATTTTTTCCATGCTTCTCTTTTTGTTGTTGGTAGAAATGATTTAATGGCAGTTGTCATAACCTAGTCAAAGAACACACATTTTAAAACAGATGTAGCTCCTGACACTGTTTAATCATATGAGAACCTCCATTCATGTCACATTCTAATAACTACCTTCATTTCCAAGGTCTCTATACAGCTGTTCACATGTAGTTAACAGCTAGAACATCACCTAACACAGTTCTGCTATGCCTGTCCTATTTTCTATTTCCATTTTGAATTGTGTTCTATGCCAATTTCAATTGCTTTTAAAACCATCTATTTTTAGTATAAAACTAAATCATACATATGACATTAAAATATTTCTTATTAAATCCTCTTTTGGAGAGATTTCCCTAGTAGGGTTCACAGATTAACTATTCTGATTGTCTAATAGAAAAAAATAGGAAAATGCTTAGAGAAAAGAAAATAAAATAAGTATCTGTCTCTGAAGCTATGCATGAAATGACATATTTGCTAATAATTTTTCAAAGCATCTCATTCATAGTTTTTTTGTTGTTGTTTATGGACAGCATCTCACTATGTAGTTAAGGAACTGTGTTATTCTTTATAACAATACAAAGAGAACTGCTCTCCTGAAAATAGAAAAGTGAACTGTGATTTCTTGAATACAACATATAATGGTTGAATAAGTCAGAATTTTACTAGAGGTACAGACGTAAGACAAGGTGTATAAATTTATAAGATATTACAAGATAGGCTTATGAAGATCAGCCACAGAGTCTGATGAGTAAGTGAGAAGAGGGCATCTGAAAACTGGAAACTAATGGATTTAGTCCAAGGTCTGGAGCTCACTTCAGTGTGCAAGTCTGTATCAGAAGGCCAATGGATCTGTGAAGAAAGGTTGATGAATCTACACCAGAGTCTAAAAGATCCAGGGTGGAAGCCAAGAGTCTGCACTAGAAGGCAGGAAATTACATCCATAATGATTGTGAGAACTGGAGTTCTTCTGTGGAAGAATGGAGCTCTCTGCCCTTCCTCATTTCTATTTGAAATCCTTTAAGTAAAAATTAAGCAAATAAATAAATCCTTTATGTGACAAATCACTCCATGGTTGGGCCTCCACACTCTAGGGTGTGGAATTGCTCAATTGCTTTAGTTAAGCTCTTAACTTCTCAAGTTGACACAATTGATCAACCACTACAACTTGGCAACTACACATATTTCTTTAAGCCAATCTCCAGATACAAAGATATGCATGTAATTGAGTTGTGCTTAACACGTTATATCTATCCTGCATACAAATGGAAAAGCTCTAATTCTCTTGCCAAAAGAGAAGGTAGGTTTTCTTTGCTTGATGCTTATGCATACTCATTTTATAACTTCAACATTAACACAGGTCTAATAATCCTTAAGAAATGATATTAAGTCTACCAATATTATAGCAGAATCATATAGGGGTGAAATAGTACAATTATATACCTCTTTGCTGTAGTTTATTACAGGCTCATAGCTGGTATTTAGAACTACCTTCTTCCACCTCCTATTCTGTATTCCCATGGCCTTCAGCAAGCACCTCAGCAAGTGTCTTGGTTCTTTCCCTAGTGGAGTGACCCATACCTTCATTCCTGAAGGCTCTGGACCATTTGTCATTTCTTAGGTTGTTAAAATTTCTCAATTACTTTAATAACAGAGAATGGCAATAGCAAGAGGTGCCCTAAGGGATGTCCTGCACTCCATGTATATTCTTCCTTTCCTCCACTGTGGAGTAATAATCCAATTTCCCCCTTGATTGTCTGGGTCAAAAGTGATCAGGGGGAAATCTTAGCTGCCAGTTCAATAGTATCATAATTGTACCTCCTAATACAAGCCTTCTCCCTGTGTAACTAAGACTTCTATTTCAGCAGAACATAAGGTTGTGGGGACAGAAGCAAAAATTTTGCTAGTGAATCACTAGAAGTAAATGGCGAGTGATACCATTCCTGCTCCCACCTCTTGATTCTTGGACCCATGAATCCTTGTTATGGGCAACACAGTACCATACAGAGGTGCTGATTCAAAGAATATACAGCCCTTTAAAGTACCTTCCAGCATAAAAGTATAAAAATCAGGTGCAAAAAGTAAAAGCCATATGAAAGTAAAGCCAATTGTAAAAGGCCCAGGTCAACAACTTCTGACATTGCCAAACCTATGGATAAACCACTGTTATTATGGACTACTGAATTATATTGGATTATTTTGCTGAACTCACACACCTACAGCATTAGAATTGGCAATGGAATACCATCTCTGACAAACTAAACAAAACAGAGGATAGAAATGAAGGACTATTTTGTATCTGTGTATACAATATAGTTTAGAATAGATATACAGCTACTTTCTTTTAATTCAATCAGAAGAAAGATTTGCACTAATAATGTTTGCACAGGATATCATGTCTGCATCTTGTACTATGAATAAACACTATGAAGAGAGTAATATCCAATGTGTTAATTATTGAAATTATCCTACTAATTGGTTTTGAAACTGTCTCATTGCTATTTGTTTCTCAATAAAATTAATTTAAAAAAAGAAATATTACAAAAAATTAGGGGCCAGGGAGACAGCTGAGCAGACTAAGCACTTCCCTGGCAAATAAAAGGGTCTGAGTTCAATCCCCAGTTCCACTAAAAACAAACGAATAAATAAGGTACCTTACCTCATCCCTGCAAACTATTTCCACATAGCTGACACTGTAACTCTGTCTTCAAAATACCATTCCATTTCTCTGTCAGTCCAGCTGTTTCTGGATGTGTGCTGAGTTAATGTAAAAATAAATGTACAAAGGTACTCTGCTCAAATTTCTGTGACCCTACTTCTTTGTAAGACCACAAGGAGGCTTGTTATACCATCAATAAATCATCAAGAGACTGAGAGGTACCTATAAAATAAATGAAAGTAAAGGTCAATATGTTTCTAACTGTACAAATAACTAAAATGTTGGTAACCAACTGAAAAGTGTTGCTGTGGTACTCAAGACCAGACGTACATTAAAAAAACTAAACAATGCTCCCAGAAAGAATGTATGCTGAGTAATGGTCACACTGTCTCTTAAGGTACTGTTCGATGTTAAATGACAAATTTTTTTGAAAACAGGATGTGCTTTCTAGCTTTGAAACCTCTGTACTTCTAAGGTTCCTTGCCATTTATACTCTCCTATGTGAGTATGGCCAAGCAGTCCTGGGCTCAGTAATAAAAGGGTCATAAACTTTAATTTTAGATTCTGGTGTGCTTTTTTATGTTGAGAACCCATAACAGATGGTAAAGAATATGATAAGACCAGTGAATTCCATGAACATGAGTCTACTGCTTCACTTCTTTGGCTGTAAAATTTGTTCCTTGGTCAGACGCAATGCTGTATTGAATTACATGATGGTGGAATAGGACATTCTGTAAAGTCAACTGATGGCAGTTTTGGCAGAAGTGCTTCATATGTGAAGGCAAATCCATATCCAGAGTATGTGTCTGTGACACTGAGGACATGATTAAAGTGGTCCAATATAATCAGCCTGCCACCAGATCCCAGGTTGATCACCCCAGGGAATGGTGCCATATCAGGGACTCAGTACTGGCCTCTGTAGCTGGCATATTGGGCATTCAGCAGTAGCTGTAACCACATACACCTTGGTGAGTGGGAGCCTGCGTTGCTGAGCCTCCATCCCTACCGCCATGGCCGCTTTGTTCATGAGCCCACTGGACAATGATGGGGTGGTTGAAGAAGGAGGTTGGCCACTGTGCACAGAATGAGTCATCTTATGCACTTGATTATTAAAGTCCTTATGTGCTGTTGTCAGGTTTTGGTGAGCATTTGCATGGGGAGCAAATACATTTATATCCTTTGTCCATATGGACTATGTCTATCCACATACCTCTCTTTCATAAATACCTTTGACACCTATTTTCCTATCATGCTCCTTCCAAGTTCCATTGGCTATAGCCCATGAGTCAGTATGCAGTCACATATCTGGCCATTTCTTCTTCCAAGAATAATGTACTATCAAATTCACTGCCCAAAGTGATGATTTCCCTTCACCACTGTCCTTTAGAAATGTCTCAAAAAGGGGCTTTAATGATGTAGCTGTCCCCTTGCAGATGATGCCTGCAAAGCATGCAGAGCCATCTGCAAACCAGTCTTCTCTTACTCTGACAGCCGATTGTATGGTACACACCACAATGCCATATGTATATGCTTGGAAATAGAAGGCAATATAGCAGATGTAGGAGGCATAGGAATCTGGACAACTTCCTTATGTAATTTGCTTTCTCCTCTGAACCTACCCTGGCTCTGTCATGAATATACCACTTCTATTTAATGTGTACTTTTGCTGTGCACATCCAACCTTATGGCTTGATAAATCAGAAAATACCCAGATCATGATAGGCAACTCAGGTCTCACGGTGACCTGGTATCCCATACTCAACTGTTCAGCTTCCACTAAAGCCCAGTATCAGGCCAGAAGCTGTATCTCAAAGTGAGAGCAGTTTTCTTCAGAAGATGGCACAGCCTTGCCCAAAATCCTAAAGGCCTCTGCTATAATTCACCTATGGGTGCCAAAGACTCCAAACAGCGTCCCTATCTACCACTGTTACTTAAAGTACCATTGGACCTGTGCGCTCATATGGTCCTAGGGGCAGAGAAGCCTAAAGGACCTATTGCAGAGCTTTTTCCTGTTCTGTGCCCTACTCAAAACTGGCAGCTTTTCAAATAACTCAGTAGATAAGCCAGAGTAAGATATCTAAGTGAGGAATACATTGTCTCCAAATGTGTACTTTTGCTGTGCACATCCAACCTTATGGCTTGATAAATCAGAAAATTTATGCTGTGCCTTCTTTTTGTTCATAGGGGAAGCCAGATGCAACAACTTATCTTTTATCTTAGAAAGAATATCTCTACATGCTTCACACCACTGGACTCCAGGAAACCTCACTGAGGTAGAAGGATCTTGAAGTTTTGTGGGATATATCTCTGATCCCCTGGCTCTCAACTTCTGTACTGACAAATCCAAGGTGACTACAACCTCCTGATCACTATGCCCAGTCACCATAATATCATCAATATGACCAGTATGAAGTCTTGAGGAGGAGAAAGGTGGCCAAGATCCCTACAAGCTAGGTTGCAACACGGGGCTGCAGAGTTAGTATACCCCTGTGGTAAGAGAGTCAGCCTTGCCAACTGAGAGTAAATTGTTTCTGATGGTATCTATGGATAGATATGGAGAAGAAGACATTTGCCAAATGAATAGCTGCATACCAACTACCAAGAGACGTGCTAAGCAAGGAAACTGAATTTGGCACCACAGATGAAATTGGAGTCTCCACTTGATTCAGTAGACAGTTGTCTAGTGTCCTTCTCCAAGACCAATTTGTCTTCTACATAGGCTAAGTGGGAGAGTCACATGGAGATGTGGTGGGGACCACTCACCCTGCATCCTTCAAGTTGTTGATGGTGGCGCTAATCTCTGCAATTCATCCAGGTATGTGATATTGCTTTTGGTTTGCTATTTTACCTGACAAAGGCAACTATATTGGTTTCTATTTGGCCTTTACAGCCATAATAACCCTCACATGACCGGTTAGGGAACCAATGTGAAGGATCTGCCAAGTACTAAGTATATCTATCTCAATTATACATTCTGGAACAAGAGAAATGACCATAGATAGATTTGAGGGCCTATCAGACCCACAGTGAGCTGGACCTTTCCTAAAATTTCATCACCACCTGAGCTCCATAGGCCCCTAACCTTACTGGAGGGATACTGTGATGTTTCAGATCATCTAGAATCAATGTCGTTTCACAACCAGTGTCCAGTAGTCCCAGAAATGTCTGATCAGCCCCCTTTCCCCAATGTATAGTCACTCGGACAAAAGGACTTAGGTCCCTCTGGAGAAGGATAAGAGATAGGCTGACTGTACAAATTTTGGAGGCATTTGGATGTCTCCCCAAGATGAACTGGCCTCCCCAACCCTGAAGGGGTTCTATATCTGTAAACTCACTCAATCCCAGTAACTGGTTGAAGGGCCATGATTGCCTGTTACCACAACTTGAAGTAGGTCTCTGTTCTTTTGCCTTTAAATTTTTTTGATTATATAAATCTAGTAAAAGTCTTATAGGCTTCTTGTCCATTTCATTTTTGGAAACATGGTGGCTATTCAGCCAGTTCCATACATCTGCACATGTCAGATTATTCTGGTCCCTTTTCTGCTTCTGCTGTCCATTATGGTAAGGATGGAGACTCTGCCTTTGATGATTAAGTGCTGTCACTTGACTTCTGCAACTCCAAGATCCAGTTAAGACCATCTCCATTAAATTTCTTAACCGAGTAACTGTGGTCCCCACCATAAGGTTGACGTGCAGAGAGGAGCAATGACAGGACTCCTCAGAGATGTTGGTGCTCACAAATTTTTTTCTCAAGGTGTTGGTGAAGGGTGAATTTTCTAGATCATTCAAATGTGAAGGATTAGGTTTAACTTGACAAATTCACTCCAGCATTCCTATTTCCCTAAGCCTCTGAAACACCTCATCAACAGTAAACCATGGAATATCATGCATCTGTAACTCATTCTCAGATGGCCATCTTTTGAGTCATACTCCTATAAACCATTCAAATAAACTATTAATACCTTTCTTTACTCAAAGAGCTATGCGTTAAATCCAGATTCCCTACTTAATGGGACCATATCAACAAATGCAGATCGATGGAGGTGTATATTTCCACCACCATTAATCCACACTCATAAAATCCATTCTCATGCCTTCTCATTAGGCTTCTGCTTGTAATAGTTAGAAAACTCAAGAAGATCCTTCCACACATCTCCATCCCAATTTGTGGGATCCCATTCTTTTCTGATCAGTGCCCTCACCTTCACTTCAGATACTCTTTGAGGTTCAGCATTAAATTTACATTGCGGTTCATCCAATCAAATTATGAGGTACTGGTCATGCTCTTAGGACTCCTCCAGACCCAACCCAGGTCTGCGATGTGAGTGAGATCTTCCAGAGTGCTCTCAGGACCCCTTCAGTCCCAGCCCAGGCCTGGCATAAAGGCCTGGTGTGAAACTCTGCAGCTGAAGTCCCTGCAGAGGGGCTAGGAGTCAGAATCACCTAGTTAATTCAGGAGCAGAACATCTTGTCAGAGGAGCACAGTGGGTTTAC
Organism: Ctenomys sociabilis; assembly: GCA_004027165.1. Lineage (NCBI taxonomy): Eukaryota > Metazoa > Chordata > Mammalia > Rodentia > Ctenomyidae > Ctenomys > Ctenomys sociabilis. The sequence continues at coordinate 16,065 of PVKA01002726.1, read as the reverse complement.
TTCCATGGGCTGCAGCACAAAGAAGCTGAGCATAGCAGCAAGACCCAAGCCAGGTAAGGTACATCAGGACTAGTTCAAACTTTGCAGATCTGGACCCAATAAGCTGAGACATTTTGCTAGACCTATATCTATGAATGTATCCTCCCTCTTTCTCTCTTGACTGAGAGAGGGAGTAAAATGTAACCAGGGTGAACTAGTCTGCCTGAAAGATCCTAGGTACATCAAGGGGAGGTGATGAGACAGAACTTAGGGGAACTAACTTAAATACAAATTCCCAATTTAATGTCTGCTTAGCTATACAGACATAACGCTTGCTCTTACTGTCTAAAATATGAACCCATTAGTTTCAAAAGTTTGTCAACTGCTAAATATCACTACCCATTATTAATTTTCCTAACTCAAGTCTGTAATACAAAACTATAATTGCCTTAATCATATAATCTTTCTTGGGTAAGAATTTTGGTAGGTGCTAAGGTTATAACTGCACCAAAGCTCTACAAGAGTCAATGGACAATACAATACAAAAACCCCTGTACTTTGGTTTTTGCAGTCTTTGCCTTGAAAACAAGAGAGGATATTATCTTTCATGACATAGTGAGAAACTTTTAAATTTCTTATCAAATCTTTGAGCTTCTTATTTTCACTCATAAATTTATTCAGTGAGGCTAAGACCAACCAGCCAGCATTATTATATTCCTTACTCTGCTAAAGAAACTCAAAGTTTCTATATACAGAATCACAAATTCGTGACACTTCACAAGTGGTGAATTAGGATAATCAAATGGCTCTGCATGGCATGTTAGTTTAAACAGCTTACACCAAGGATTATCAATATACTCCTTAAGATCAGGAGAGACAGTGATGCCTTTAGATCTCATGAAATGACAGAGCCAACTCCAAGAACCCCTAAAGCCATTTTAAAAATGCCATTATTATGTTCTGTTCCTCTGGAGTCACTGTCAGTATGAAAATCTGTATCAGTTAGAGTTTTACTAGAAGAACAGTTATAACACAAAATGTAAAACTATGTAAGAATGGATAAGAGTGGCTTATGACAGTTGGATGAGGAAGCATGCAGAAGGACTCAGTCTAAGGTCTGGAGCTCTCTGCAGTACTCCATGAAAGTCCATGGTCTGCAATAGAAGGCTAATGCTTCTACACCAGAAATCTGAAGGATCTAAGATAGAAGCCAAGAGTTTGCGCTAGAAGCCAGGAGATGACAACCAAGCTGATGACAGTTCCCCAATGAAAGAATGGGACCCTCTGCCCTTCCTCATTTCCATTTTATATTCTTCAGTGATGAGTCACTGTAGAGTAAGGCCTTCACACTCTAGAGCTGTTTTAGTTAAGCTCTTAACTTCTCAGTTGACACAATCAACCAACCACTACAATGGTATAGACCTAACCTTTAATTTACATATCTCTATATAGTATTTTATAAATAGATCAATTATTATTTCTGGAATCTCTATATTTGGCATAGTAGATATATCATAACCCAATTTATTTCATTTCCAATACAAATTTTTCATTACCTATAATCTAAAGAGTTGACGAATCTGTTTAACTACCAAAGAGTTTTCACTTTCCCTTTTAATTTCTTATATAGGTACAAACCACAAATTCTGAAGATTAATCTTGTATTCATCCCATATCATTATCTTGTATATGGATGTAATGGAAGATTGAACAATGGGTCTTAATATAGCTCTCTCATGAATTACAGAAAAGTATACTCACTATATTATCCAAACTAAAATTGGCCAAAATGGATTCGGGTATGCTGAATATCTTAAGTAATTACACAAATTCTCTACTATCTATTTCAGAAGATAAAAGCAAAAGATAACCCATTCAAGGTCCACATTATTCTAAAACAAAAATAGACAAAAGCATTATAAGAAAAGAAAGATTTTTGTAGATCAACATCTCTCATCAACATAAGCACAAACATAGAGCAAGTCCATTGTAAATGATGTGTAGAGAGAATTCTACAATATAATAAACTGAGTGTTATTCCAGATATGTGTCTAAGTCAGTAATCAAAAACCAGGTAATATTCTCCATCAGATCAAAAGTCTCTAGGTAAAAATATACATGATATGTTGAATACAAAAGAAAAAATTGACAAAATACAATGCCAATTTAAAATATAAATGAAACATTTCAAATTCAATACTTGTCATTCCATGCACAACTTCAGAGATAGATACTTAATTTACTTTCCTGTTTCTCAGTATTTTCCTATTAGAATCTAGTAGACTCTTAGAAAACTGTGGAAAAAAAGGGAATATTCTCAACTTGATAAAGAACTTTTATGAGGTAAAACAACCTGATGCAAATATTGTGTTTAATGAAGAAAACTTTCCTACTAAGATCTAGAAAAGACAAGGAGGTCCACTCTTACCATTACTTTTCAGTATTGCTCTGAAAGTTCTAGCTAATACGATAGGATAAGAAAACAAAATGTAATCTAAGAAATCACCCAAAAAAATGTGGTATTGATGCAATAACAATCAAAATCCCTTTAGTGGTTATGTGAAAGTTGGCAAAGTGTTCCAAAATTTACATAAAAGTAAAAAGCCCAAAGTACTCAAAACAACACTAAAGAAAAAAAGGCAAGTTTGGAAGATACACACTACCCAGGTTCAACACCTAATATCACAGTGCTGGAATCATTAATGTGATAGCAATGAAAAAAATACTCAAATAAGGTTATTGTAGTATTGAGAGTAAAGTAGACCCATATAATTAATTGGCCTTTAACAAAGGTGCAAATGCAAGGGAACTGAATAGAGAGTCTTTTCAACAAAAGCAAGATAACTGAATCACTGAATATCCCCACTAACAGAAAAAAAAAATGAATATAAGAATAGATCCTACAACTTTTATTTAAAAATTCATAAAAATACTAAAGCGAAATGCAAAGTGCAGCACAACACTGTAAAACTCATAGAAGATAACCATCCAGTTGGATGGTTAACTTAATGGACCATCCAGTTGACTTTGTATATGTAGTGACTTTTAAAGATGCAACACCAAAAATCAGTATATGAAAAAATAATTCAGTGGTGAACTTGGTTAATATTAGAAACATTTGCTCTGAGAAGATATTGTCAAGACAGTGAGAAGAAAAGTTACAGACTTAGAGAAATTGTTTAAGGTGCTATATATGATCAAGTAGTGCTAAAAGCACAGTAATACGTTGTTTTGTGAATGTTTGTAGTTGTGAATTAGGTTCACAAACATGCATTCAGCCAAGTTTTGCTTATGCTTACAAGTTCCAAATAGGTGACCATCAGAATCACAGTGGCTTTAGCAAACAAACACATCTTCCCTAAAATCATAAAAAAGACCTAAATTCATAAACTGAGGCACCAAGATATATCAGAACTGCTAGAAATGTTAGAATAAGGAAATGAAAATTTCTATTAAAAATAGGTGAAAACACTGAACAGACACTTCACCAAAAACATAAACAAATGGAAAATGAGTACATGAAAATATGTACTTGAAATCATGTCACTATGAAACTGTAAATACTAAGAATGATGCAACACCTCTTGGCAAATATGAAAATGTGTTATATAAATTTTAAATTAAATATTAAGGACTTTTTGTATTGACTCCTGGTAATTTGTAATATATTTGTGTACAAATTATTAATTCAGATCTCTGAAGCACAAACAGATCTCTTGTGTTTTTTATATTTGGTTCTGTGGGAGGATTTTCAGCTCATCTTCCTGTGAACTTGTTTCAGCGAACCTGTTTATCTTGTAAATATTGACTACAACCGTATTCAACACATGTTTGCTGAAAATGCAGCTAAAATCTAACAAAGTACAATGACAGCAGTCTGAAATAAAGTCTTGTCTACTCTCAAATAACACAGCACTAAGCTTAAGAAATTCTAGTTTATACCATGGAGATGTATAAAAACCAGAGCAGTGTTCAAACGAGTTTTGGATTTATTCTGTAGTTACTCAAGAGCTACTTTCAGGCTCACTGTAAGATTATTTTTCCAGGTCCATATGCTAAAGAAGCTTCTACTGTTCAAGTAGAGTTGTAACAGGGATGATTAAAATGTGTAATGAATCCCTAAATTTAGAAGACTAATACTTACTAGTGTTAAAAAAAAAAACCTGCCAAGAACAATGAGAAAACTGTGCTTCATGTGAGGCTATTTTATGTGGCATTGATACCAACATATTTTGTACTTAATATTTTTTAAATTTATTTGTCTTTTGCTGATTAAACATGACTGATTAACTGTTTATAACAATTTATGTCAAACAAAGACATTATATTCTGTACATTTCCACCTAATCAGACACCATGCAACTTAAAACTCTTTCCCAGTCAAAATGACCTTAAAAGGTAAACTTTCACATCTGTTCAAGACATCAAAGATAGTCAAGAAAGAAAAATTCCTTAATTGCTTCCAAAGCAGTAAAAAAATGGTGAGAAAAGTATATTTGTAGCAAGAGGCAATATTTTGAAGAGGAATAATGATAATATATCTTTTTATATAACTTTTAAGATTAAACACTCATAATATATTTACACCATACCTAGTATTTATGAAAAATAACAATGTAAAATAAAATATAACAAATTTTGAAATACACAGGTACCCAAGGCATTCAAGAGAACAGATAAAATCTAAACATGAGGATATTCTGTAAAAATTGTGATATTAGCTTTAACAAGTTCAAATTATGCAATTTAGGGAAAAATTCCCTTCTCCTGGAAGAGTCCACACCATCAATTGGAAAACAGAAAAAAAAAAAATATTTGGAGTACACTTACAATAAAAAACACATGGCATATAATGTGAGCCATTATTTATGCGATGATGATACCAATACATTTAAAGACATTGAGGAGAAGATGACATTTGTTCTGGAACTACAGAATAGCTAGTCTTCAGATAGGTGAAAGTATGTTTTAAAAAGTTATTGGAGCCAGCCAAATAGCTCAGAGGATTAAAATGTCTGTAAGCAGGCACAGGGGCTGGAGGTTGGAATCCCGAGCCTGCCTTGCTGGGCCCTGCCCTGGGCACACTGAGACAGCAATTGAGACAGGGTGTGGTAGTGCACGCCTGTAATCCCAGGACTTGGGAGGCTGTAAACAGGCAGATCACTATGAGTCCGATCTAGTAGTGAGACCCTGAACACCCTGCACACTGTTATCTAAAATACAAAGCTACAAGTAAAAAGTAAAATAAAATAAAAAGTCATCTTGTAGGAGGGAAGGTTAAAGTTACAGTGAATGATTTTCCTTCATGTTCTCTCTGTCCATTTCTTTCCACTGTCTTCCTGGGGGTTTCTTCTCCCTCCTATCTCCTTAGAACTTCTAAGAGTGTTATGTTTTGTGTCTAGATGTCTCCCAAATCCTCATACACTCACTGGGGGGATAGAACTGCAGAGGTAGCTGAATCTAGAATGAATGATTCTGTGATTAAGGGCATGTGATTGCTTTGGCGTCACCCTAATCCCCACCACCTAGAGAGACTACACACAAAGGGGTAAAAACTAACTGTCTCCATTGACTTTGCTGTCTTCTGCCCACCATGAGCTGTTCTCTGCAATGTCCCACTGCCCTGGAGCCAGATAATTTTGGACCAAAACCTCTAATAACTGGAGCTAAATAAACCTTTCTTTCCTTACCTTTTGGTGTCAGGTTATTTCGTCTCAGAAAAGAGAAAAATAGCTAAAACCTATTGCCGTTTTCAAACTGAGCCAAAATGATAAATGCTGTGGCTTAAATAAAATAAGACAAGAATAAGACAAAAATCATCTCCTTTTCATACTGCACAACTTTTTTTTGCATTTCACATTTCAACTTATATTACTAAAAATAAACATATTATATCTTTTATCTATTTATAAATTGGTTTAAGTGTCGACAATAAGAATCTCCTTAGACATCAGAAACTATTCATTTTATTTTCAAAATTATTAAAACTATATTTCATTTTAAAAAAATTACCTGAGCCAGAGAGATAGCTTAGTAGAATAGTGCTTGCCTGGCAAGTGCAAGGTCCTGAGTTTCATCTCCAGTATCACCAAAATAGAAAGAAATACCTGTATGATTCTTATGCAACGATCATTTGCTTGATTCTCTAGTATGAGCATATTTTGTAAAAGAATATGCAATATCTTAAAATAATCCTACAACAAAGCTATCTATGGTCCATCAAAATATTACATAAACATCAAAATAATAAATCTTACTCTGCAAAACAGAAATAATTATATATACATATGTTCTAAATTATACCGATATTATAGATAATACAATGAAATGCCAAGTGCATTTATCAGTGTATAGGCAATTTTTAATCTAATCTAATATCAATAACATACAGTTTTATTAAAAAGTAAATATGAATGCAAATAAAAAATTTCCTCCAAGGTCATTCAGTACATATTTTAAAGGCAGAATCAGAAAGTAAAACTCAATTCACAACACTTTCAAATAAGTAGATTCTAGAAACCATAGATTACCTTGGGGATACGGAATCATAGCTGTTGGTATAAACTGATACTTGAATAAATTAGCATTGTCTCAGGATTTAATTTAGTTTTGGAATTCTTACTTCAAAAAACTCATGATCCTAAAGTATTTTGATTTTTGGCTTCTATATAGTTTGCAAGTACCTATCATTCATGCGGAGAACAGCTGAAAGTTCTTCAAAATGATAGTAGTATCTATTTTTTTTTCTGTATTTTAGGGAAGGGTCTGCAGGATGTTCAGGGTCTCACTACTGGATTGCACCGTACCTATTCTCCCGTTGACAACCTCTCAAGTGCTGGGATTACAGGTGTGCACTTTCACGCCCAGTCTCAACCACTATCTCACCCCAGGGGCTAGACAGGCAAGGCAGGCCTGGGAATTGAACCCCCCGACCCCTGCACCTGCTTGCAGATGTTTTAATCCGCTGAGCTACTTGGCTGGCCCAGTAATACAAATCTTACTTTAAACAATTTCAAGATTATCCTTGAAAAAAATGATTAATATAAACAATAAAATCACATAAATAATGTAGTAAAAATAGAAGATTCTTTGAGCCAATAACTTTCAATGGTGAATTTAAAAAACACATGAAAAAGAGAATTATGCTATCTATGTGCATCTTTTATGTATTAATTTTGTGGGAAATCACTATATTTCCTATTTTAGATCTATAACAAGTTGAGTCATTAGTGCTTTTCTGCTTTAAATGGTCTCGGGATATTTTGAGAGAACAATTTAAATTGATTTTACTGTTCTGCCAATATAGCAATAGTTGAGAAATAAACTAAAAAATGCATATAAATTAGGTTATTTTGCAAATTGTTAATATCTTCAATACTATCTTCTTTTCTTAATGGATTTAAATTAGAAGAACTAATGACTACGTTAGTGTATTTTGTGCTCAGTAGGAGAAGCCAATGCAAGCGGGTTTTGAGTGCATTTGAGAGAGATAAACAGTTGAATATCATTAGCAACAAAAGCCAAGATAACATCTCACTGAAAATATTGAATCTTAAGAATTCAGCAAATGTGTCCCAAGGAATTTTAAATAAATCCATGAAATAATTTTAAGTCAGACTGGAAGAAAGCATTTATTGAAATGAACTTACCTTTTCCTCTAAAAAAGATTAAATATTCTTCTACTATTATGTGAACCATGCCAGATGACCCCTGCCATGTCTTACCTTAGAAAAATATCATCCTAGACATGTATATTTACTATGTCTAGGAGTTAAGATCTTTAATATTATTTTGGTAGAAGTTATTTGCTTATATTTCTTCATTTTCTTTGTTTTACATGTAGAGTTAAAGCATGCTAAACTGCTCAGATTGAGTCTCTTTTGGGAGAATCTGGTGACAAATAGTGGAATTTTTGGGAAATAAATGCAGAAAATATAGCTAATAGGACTAAAGATCCAGTAACTGAACATAAAGTTCTCTCTCTTGAAGCCCTCATCCCCTTCATCTCTTCACAAGCCTTTTTGCAGTTCCTGCATTTACTCCTGCGGAGTGATTTCCAGTGTCTGAGGATTACAGATCGGAGGCACCTGGGCGTAAGGCCAGTACTCTGTGACAATTTGAGCTCAGAGCTAACTACATCCAGGCTCTAGAATCTCACAAACTGTTAATATTTGTGTCCAAAGTACTGAACTAGATCAACTCTTTGCTTCCCTCAGGCTGGTGAGCCAATGCTTGGCTCTCTCTACTGTGATCACAAATACTTTGTGTCATGAAGTAAAACTCTTCATCTATCCAACACATATGTATATTTATATCTCCCAGTTGATAAACAAACCTAGGGAAGGAAATAGAGGCTCATCTTGTGATCTTGCCAAGTACATGGTTCAGTGGAACAGAAAATGTTTTGAACTCTCCCATCATACGCATTAGTTAAAACATAATTACGTCGCTGAGAAAAACTCAGAAGGGAAAGTATCTCAAAAAAAAAGGGCAAGAAGCACTTGCCTGAGAAAGGAATGGTAGAGATGAAATTAGGAAAATTAATAAAATTCTACCAAGTTAAGGAAGAAAGAAGCTGTGAACAGCATTCCTAAGAAGGAAACTATATTAAAAAAAAAAAAAAAGCAATGTTCCTGGGGCTGGTGAGAGAGTTCAGCAGTCTAAAGCTCCTACTTAGGCAAGCATGTAGATACCAAGATTCAATTTTAGGTTCCACATGCTGTGCCAGCCCCACCCCCATGGTGGGCTGAGCCAGCCAAAAAGTAAAATTAAATTTAAAAAAATAATGTTCCTGTAAGATATTTCCTTGTATACCCAATGAATTATGGGAAAACTGAAGAACTCACAAAAAAGGTTAAAGAATACAGCTGAAGTCAGTAGAGCCTCAGAGGATAAGCCAAACCCCTTCAAATAGTCACTATTAAATGTATGATTTTTGTCTTCCACTTTAGAACATTACCTTGTGCATCAGTTCCCTGCTTCAGTGCAGATCCTGCAGCCTGGTGGCACAGATCCTTCATCCAACTGGTGCAGACTTTCTGGCTCTGGCTTCCACCACTGACCTTAGTGCCTTCCCAGTGCAGAACCTTGGTATAGACTTGCATGAGGCATTTGCACAGGGTGTAGGCCTCCAGTTGGATTCATAGAGGGCATTATCCTGGGCTCTAGGTCTCCAGCTGGACTCATGGAGAAATTTTCCATGAGATTCTGGCCCTCCGTTAGATTCCTTGGGTCTCTACTGCATGGAGAGATCTCTTGGATTCCTATGTATTTGACTTTTCGGGCAAATATGAAATGATCCTATAAATTATATGTCTCGTATTAAATCTGTTCCCTTGAAATCCCTGACTGTAACAACTGCCTTAAGTCTATCATAGCTTTTCACAAACATGCTAATTTGAAATCAACTTGAAATACAAGCAAAAGACTTTTGGGACAAATGGAACTTGCTGGACTTCTGATTTAAAATGGTTCTACGGTTTGGATGTAATTTCAGTTTGTTGCCCAGTGGTTCATGAGGACATAACTTCTCACATTTCTTTATAGTTCTCTTCCCTCAACTCATTTCTGTGTGTAGACATATAAAATGGATCAAAGTGTGGAAAAGTTTTCTTTAGACTAGAAGTGTGCAAACCGGATCCAAGTATGTCATTATTTAGTTTATACTTTAAGATGTTACAAAATAGGTAGATGGAGATGAATGAAAGGAAAAGAGGAAACAGAGGAACTATATATTTTCCTGCTACTCCAGAGGAGAAACAGCTCAAACCTTAATAATTTGTTGGATCCTGAAAGCACATACATTCCGTGTTTACTAGTTTAGATAACTGCTTCACCATTTTAATGTTCTATTATCTTGGATCGGAGTTTAAGAGACAGAAAGATGGAGATAGATAGATTATATGAAAAAATGAATAAATCAATTCTCCATTGTGGTGCTAGCAAGATTCTTAGACATTACTGTCTTGTGTAAAAAATCCATCTCTTTCTGTTCTTCTCATTCATTTTGTTATCTAAAATATGCACAAAAGTAAACACTTGAAGGCAATTTTCTGATAGCCATCTTTCTCTCAATGACGAAAAAGAGATAACCGGACCAGTGGTGCCAAATGTGTGTGCGTGGCAAACCTAGAGTTTCCGTTGAAAACTCTAAAAGGTTTGATACCACAGAACTGGATTCTTGCCAAGAATCATATCACCCTCAATACTGCATAAAAACCACAGAAATCTTGGGACTGAAACTGATGTTAAATGTTGCAGAAAGTGCTTAATATTGATAAGGCCCTGGGTATGAGCCACCCCCAACAAATAAAGCTCCCTAAAACTTATGCTTCAAAGTGGAATTCAAATGACAACTTTTGCATCTATTTTGTATTGTTTTTCTGGCTTTATAAACCCCGTCACTTGCTAAATTTATTGGCTATCCTTATCAGATTCTGGAAAAAACACTTTAAAGAATGTGAAGATGGATAAGAACACTGGACCTTTATTTAAAAATTATTTCAAGTTAAAAACTGAAAAATAGAAATTAATACTAACAGGAAATGAACAATGAGGTTAAAGGGAAAATATTGGGAGTTCAAACACTGGGCCTGTCATGCCAGGGCCACCCCTGGGGCTCACTGAGATGGCAGTTGAGACTGGGCAGGGCGGGATGTGCCTGTAATCCCAGCTTTTAGGAGGCTAAACAGGTGGATCACTATGAGTCTGATGTAGTGAGACCCTGAACACCCAGTGGGCCATTCCCTAAACTACAAAATGAATAAATAATAAAATATAAAGGGAAAATATTATTTTTAAGGCTCGAATTCTAACTAAAAACCAGCTCCATAAAATGATAAATTATGTTATAATTTTCCCAAGTCCTCCTTTTGACCTATTTTAACATTTTTAATAAATCCTTTCTACATTTCCTAAGAATGACATTTCAGAAATCCTAGGTGCTATATTCCCAAAGAGCATCAAAAAAAATACCACAGGGAAAGAATAGCGTTATGCTATTTTTCAGCTCTGTCATGACCTGCTTTGGCTTCAAATATATACACTCAAGATTACTGATCTTAGGCTGGGGAGATAGCTCAGTACAATAAATGCTTGCCTGGCAAGCACAAGGGCCTGAGTTCAATCCCTGGTTCTGAAAAAAAAAAAAAAAAAAAAGATTCCTGATCTCTACGGCCCCTTGCACTTTTGGATTCCTGATGTGCTGAAGAATTTCTCAGATTCACTCTTACTTTTTACTGGTCCCTCTGAAATATATGTAAAGAGGATGAGAGCTAGAGAAATGACTGAAACGATATTATGCCCTAAAGCCCATCAGTGCACACAGATTAGTGTAAGATTCCAGACCACCTACTACGTCTGTCTCTTTCCAACCCAAGCCTCCCGTTGCAACTGAGGAGTGCAGCTGGACAGTGATCTTGAATCCTTGTCAGCTTGGGGTACGTGACAGAGCCTGAATGGTTTGCAGCCTCTGGCATAGCACTTAACACACCAAACTCTAGTATGATGACTAAAACTGCCACAAGTTATGTGCATGACATGCAGGCTTTTGTTCTAGCTTTTTTGCCCCTATGTGAGTTGTAGCCTCCTGTCCAGCCCTGATTCTCCCTTCCTCTTGGTTTGCTGACTCTGTATAGAAACAAATTTACAAACGTTTTTCTTAGACAACAGGAGCACATAAAGGGGAGCAGCTTTTGTCACCTCTGCTCTGTCACTTTGCTCCCAGGGTGATTCTGTGCTTGTCTTCCGCAGCACATACTCCTCGCGATGAGTTTCATTGAATGTCTACTTCTCGTCATCCACATCAGCTTAAAATTCTTTCGTGAATAGCACACTCTTGTGTGTCCCAGCCACTCCCCGGGATGTCAAAAACTTTAGTTTGCTTTTGACCCAGGAAATTGGCAAAAGTGTTTCTGCTATTCAAGTTCCCCAGCTTTCTTACCAGAGACATTTCTTCTCTTGGGCATCTTTGATGTCTACTTGTTAAAAGGAAGGAAGAAGTTCTGAAGGTTGTAGAAGCTAGTTAGTCAAATTTTCAGTGAGTTGCATTCCGTGAGACCCTGTCTCAAAAGGACAAAAAAAGAAAAGAAAAGAAAAGGAAAAAAAAAGGGTTGCATTCCTTTTACCTAAAAAAGAAGTACTAATTTACAATTTTTATTTCCTTATGAGTAAAAAAAGAAAAATCCAGTTATAAGCTATAAATGTTTTCAGCTGATCAAATCTTATGTGAATTTGCTCACACAGAGACTACACTATATACTCATGTCAAAAAAATAAACAAAATAAAAATAATACCTGGCCATAAAGGTCTTTCAGCTGGAAGATCCCCATCTTGCTCTTGCTTTCTCTTTCTCCTTTTCTTCCCCTTCCTCCCTCATTCCCTCTCTTCTTTCCCCCTTTTATTTTGGTCTTTGTCCATACCTCTTATTTTATGAAAATCTCTTTCTCTTTATGAAAATATCCACTTAGGTTCAATGTATTTCTTTACAGTAATTAAGTTTCAATAGTGAGAATTCCAAAGGCTCATTACCTACACCAATGCATGTATGTTTATTGAGTACCTAACTGCATTAGCCAAAGTAAAGTCCATTGGCCAAGGCCACGAATAACCTGGGAGGGGACCACATGACAATATGAACACCAGCAAGGCAAACCATCATAAAGGAAGTATGGCACAGCCATTGAAAAGAAAAGAGAGCTGCGGTTCTTGGCAGATCTTTATTTGCATATATCACAGAATTAATAAAATTAGTATTTTCAATAATAAAGGCCAATTTTCAGGCAAGAATGCTATATATTTTAAATCTGTTCATAACTACATTCATCTATGTATCGTCATCTTTGTATGCATAAATATTCACTTTATCTCTTGTGCATTTTAATATTAACCGTACCATATTTCATCCTTTAGATGATATAAATTTTAACTATGAAGTGAATTATTTTTATATTTTAATAAGAAATTTTGAAAAACAATATCACTAAAAGAAGCTACCTTGCATGGCAAAAGGAAAAGGCAAAACTATGTGCTATGATTTGTGCCTAGCTGTCCTCCATATGCCTCATGGAGTCATGGCGGGGGGGGGGGGGCTTCTAGACTTTGTGACTAATTCATGATGCAATGCTGATAATATGGGTGTGAGTGCTACGCCCACCCTGAGGCAGATAGCCTGGGTGCAGTGTAAGGAAGGATAGTGTTTCACCCTCTGCTGCTCCTCCCTTTTGGCCCTTGCACTTTTCCTGTTTTTCTCTGCCATGAACTGCTGCCATCTGCCATGTATCACTCTGCCTTAGAGTCTTCTGAGTATGGACTGAAACCTCCAGTAACTGTGAGCTGAATAAATCTTTCTTTTCTTAATTTGGGGCATCAGGTATTTTGTTTCAGCAATGAGAGTTAAGTAACTGACACTACCCACTAGCAGAGAACCTTGAGGGCTCTGTGACATTTTTGCATTTGCTTTCACACTAAGAGCTCCATGAACTGATATTTTAAGAATTTTGTCTCAGTAGTCATTCCTTTCACTAAAACTCATAGGATTTGATTTGTAGAGGAATCTTTGCAGGGCTAGCTAGGGAAAATTTGCCACCATAGACATTTACTCACCCCTAAAAATATTGATAGACAATTTAATAAACTTCAGACAAGGAAAACAGCTACCTAAAAGAGAAATTAATTTGAAATAAAATAAATGATACATATTTTATCATATAAAGAAATATTCAGGGATAGCCATACCTAGCGATGTCAAGTATGGGAAAGGTACTTTCTCCTTTGTGTGAGAGTCATTCTAAAGGTAACATGATATTATAGTTAAAACAGTGCTTTATGTTGCCAGCATATATCAGCACAGGAAGATAAGTAAGAAGTGTAAGTGTGTTGCAATTACACAATATTGCTGAAAGGCTGTTAGGATGGCTTCAGTCCCATGCGTTGTTTTGCCACCAGTGATATTTTCAAAGTGGTAAACACCACTTTAAATTTATCAACTGGAGAAAATCCACTAATATAAACCATGCAAAAATAATATTTTATTTTAATGTAAAATAGAAATGCACTCCATCCTTAGTTTGTTTAACAGACAATTTACTTATACCAGTGTCCAGGAGGCCTCCTGAATAAAAATGTATTTGTAGGCCAAACAATTATTTTGCATGCAGGTTGTTCTGTGTGTTCTTCAGTATTCATCTTCTGTGATGGTTTTATCTAGATGTCCCCCAAATTTTCTTATGCTCAGAGCTGGGTGTTCTTTAGATAACTTGGTCATGAGTGTGTGGGAAATGGGCGAGTAGACCGGATTACCGAAGTTCTGTGCATGAAGAATAGATTTATGGAAGAGGGAAGACCCTCCAAGAGTACTGATGCACCAAACAATCACCTTAAACCCTGGAAGGAAGAAAAAGGAGAAGTAATTAGGACTCCTTCTTTCCAACCACCATGCCTTGAAATCTCTCCTCTTGCTGTCCCTATAAGCCATGCTGCCCTGCCTTTGCTCCAGCCACGTATGGCTTGAACCCTCTACAAATGTGAGCTTGAACTAAACCTTTTCACTTTTCATGCATCAGATATCTTGTCCCAGCAAAAAGAAGGTACCTAAGACAACTTCCACAGCTCAGAACATTACATACTATGATTGTCTTAGCAAATATCAATACCTAAGAAAGATCCAAAACACATGTCAGGTTGAAAGTTACTCAGCAGCTGTGCCTCAGTTACTTTCTGTTTCACTGCTGGAATAAAATATCTACCACACAAAATTAAGGAAGCATGAAACACAACTGTAAGTATTGAGTGACAAATTGCAAAACAATAAATGCTCAATGAAAAATATAATGTAACATTATCTAGCATATAAAAAACTTTAGAGAACATCTTAGAGAGATATATTCCAAATGAGAAAGGGAATGTACATTAACAGGAAAATTTGGATTGTATAGAGTGAAAGTACCTTTCAGTCTTTCTTCTCTACTTTATTCTATATAGGATGTACATGCATTGTGTAATTAGGCACCACATTTAAAATTTAAACTAATTAATATGTGTTACGCACATGTACCAACTCCTCATGAGGAAATTAACACCTATGCACGGTGGACTTGCACTAATAAAATATTATAAAAATTAATGAGTAATGAAATGAAAGGAAGGTGTATATTACATAGGTATATATATACCATATTATGTATACATATTACCAGGTGATAGATAAGAAATTCTCAGTTGTTTTTTTTTTTTTTTAGAATTACTATGTACCCATAATCCTATATATAAAAATGTTAGAAGTCAATCCTAGATACATACATGTTAGGAGTCAGTCCTTGGGGACCAGGGAGATAAGTAGAATAAGTGCTTGCCTGGTAGGTGCAAGAACCTGAGTTTAATCCCAGGTTCTGAAAAAAAAGAAGAAGAAGCTAATCTTATATGCATACATGTTAGAAGTGACCTCATAGAAGAAAAATGGAATGTGTACAAATGACCCATCCCTACCATGTTCAAATTCAAATCATATTTAGTTTTTATTATCGATTTTAGTACAGTGTTATAGGACAAATTTTGACATAGATTTTCAAAAGTGCCAATAATATAATAAAGTAGTCCCAAAATTAATTCTTAAAGGTCTTTTGTTTAATTATGCAGTACTCTGAAATTTTGCTACCAAATTTGTACATTGTATACCTTGTTCTATGGTTTGCAAGTGATTAATGCCCACTCCAAAAGGTTCATGATCTAAGGACTGGGTCAGGCTGGGAAGATAGGTCAGTGGTTTAAGCGCCTGCCTGGCAAGCACAAGGACCTGGATTACAACCCCTGTACCAAACATCTTGCTAAATGAAACTGGGCATGATGGTGCACACCTGTAATCCCAGTGCTGGAGAGGCTCAGACAGGAGGATTGCTATGAGTCTGAGCTGCGTAGCAAGATCCTGTACAAAATAATTCATAAATAAATAAAATTTTTCAAATGACCCCAGGACTATAATAGGCATAGTTATAATAATTCCAGCTTTCTGGGAGGCAAAAGCAAGAAGATAGCAAGTTTGATCTCAGATGGAGCAATTTAGCAAGACACTCAGACATATCTTACTACAA